>CM076584.1:1675441664-1675630961 GCA_034641835.2 Pinus albicaulis | reverse complement strand
ACTACACTTTTCTATGTTACTCCTTTACAACATTTCCTTTGCAACATATGGTGCAATTGCTAGTTTAGATAATAATAAAAATGAAATTTAACATTAGTTTTTCTTGAATATAAGGAATTGGGTTAATAACTTGAAATCTAGATACATTATGAAATAGTTAAAAATTTGGTTTTTTTTCAATAACAGTGATCAGTTAATCTAATGTATTCTACTCACTATCAATTACCAACTAAAATAAATTTTATTATTATAAGAAAATATATTGAAAAGAACAAAAAATAGACAAAGAAAAAGAATATCATTTTTAATCTTTGAAATTATAAAATAATCAAGATATCTTCATTTTAAATCTTATTCTATCAAGCACCCATAAGGATCAAATTTCTCAAGATGTAATTGGGATCTATATATATACATATTTGACCACTTATTTTTATTTAATTATTTTTTTTGTGATATAGATACATACATACATAATTATTTATTTATAAGGCAACATCCCTCCATACTGAAATGTAAAACACCTTGGTGTGCAATGAATAGTGAATATAGTTTAACATTTTTACTCTTTATCAACATAAATAACTATTCATTACCCTTTTGATTACAAACTAAGTAGATATTTCTTCCCTATATTTCTAGGACCAAATCATAACTAAAAATAAATCTTATTATTAATATATGGTAAAATTAACAAATTTTTTTTTTTTTTTTATGTAAGCATCTCTAAATTATACTATCTGAGCCAAATTTATAGTATTTATAGCCATGAGTTTCATCTTTGCCTCAAAGGGAGGAAACTAGAGAGATAAGATAATAGTACTTTTCCCCTACAGGGGGAAACCAAAGCTTACATTATTTCTCAAAAAGATCGAACTATATGAGTTGTTGAGAGGGAAAGGTTGTGCAGTGCTTGGACAGTGGACTAATGAAAGATGGCAGTTACACGTTAAGGTGGAGAAAAAATATCCTCATTATCCAAATTAGCACTCTTAGGCCGAGCTGCAATGGTGGAAATTGACAAAGAAAAAATATCTTATGTGAGTCATTAACCAAAAGGAGAGGAAAATCAACCTAGAGTTGATGAGGGTGTCAGAGGGTGACACAAACTCTTTTGAAGCCAATAAAACCCAATCTAGAGGTACCATGTTCCTGAGAGATTCCACAAGCCTGCATTGAACTGATCTCCTCTAGGATCTCCCCAAAAATGAAGCATCTCTAATGGTTTGGCCTAGGGGGGAGAAGGGGGATCATTGATCGTAGGCGAAGGACCAATGGGCACAATGGGAGGTAGGGTAGCTTTACGAGTGATAGGGGAGGACGAGCTTATAGAAGGGGAGTGCGCAGGGGATACAACCAAGGAGAGTACCTTGCCAGGGTAATCAATTCCTAGGTCCCTGCATAGTAACTGCTTCAAGGAGGCAGATGAGTGGAAAAGGAGCGCAAAGATCTCAATAATTCGATGGTTGGATTTTTTTGTGATGTCTTCACATTATTTCAGCAGTCGGGCTAGAAGGTTGCGCAAGGCCCAGAGCGACAAGTACCCATGGTGCATTTCCTCTTCCATCATGGCCACAACCTTCCTCCAAATACACTTTAGAAAGTGATGGTTAAACAAGGTGGAAATGGAATTGTCATCCATGGTGGTTGGGGGTCTCCCTCGACCTCATCCATGCCCTAGGTGATGGCCTTGCCCTTTGTCACTTCTCATGATTGGAATGCAGGTGCATGAGGGCATAAAAACAAGGCCAGGAGGAGTGGAGCTGAGTGGAAGGGAAATCAACTAGCGAAGGAATGACAGGGAGGTCAGGTCACAGTGGGGTATAAATCCTAGATAAGAATAAAGGTGGTCCTTGTAAGATAAGGTGATGGGATACATGGAGTAATTAGGTTGGGTAGGTGTCATGTGAATCTAAACACACTCGACGTGCTAGAAACCTTTAGTTGGCTAGGGAGATCACCCTATAGTCACCTAGATCCGGACATCTTTTTTTATTTTTAGTTCTAAATAAAAACATAAATTTATAATTACTTAAAAATATTATATTTACTTGAAAATCAATATATATTCTTTTAAATCAAAATTCTATTTATATTTTTTAAAACCATTCTCTTTTTCTAATTTCATAAAAAAATTATGAACATGAATAAATATTTATTACTTTTCTTATTACAAACCAAAAAAAAAAAATAGTTGTTTTTTATTCAATAATCATTTGAGGACCAATTCATAATCAAAATTAAGTATTTTTATTGATATATGGTAAAATTAACCATCTTTCTCATTTTTAATTCTAACTCCAAAAAAATTTGCTTTAAAGTCAACTTGTATTTATTTTACTTTAAAGTTAATTTATAATTTTTAAAAGTAAATCAATGTTTTTGTCTAAAGGATATTTTGTAGTTTTTTATTTTATGTAATGTTATCTAATACCAAGTGACAACATCTTCTCTATACTAAGGTGTGAAGCACCTCTCATTCCACCTAGTTGATCTGTCATTAATATTAAAGAAAAAACTTTCCACCTAAATTAACTTACTAATAAGGAGGTAGGCTTTTTCACTTTCAAAATACCTCTATATTTTGAAGCATTAACATATTTTTTTATATTTAATAAAGACACGTTTTTACCCAACAATAAATAACTTTAGATATTTTTTTTTTTTGTAAATAAGTAGTGGGATTTCTCTTCATCATTAAAAAAAAAGTACACATAGTATTTTGCACCTCATATGCTTGATTGGAAACCAGGACAGCTGCAATGTAGCCATATTCTTATCAACCTCCTAGGTATGGCATTGTAAAACATTTTCTTCCTAAACTAGATTTTACAGAATTTATAACCAGAAAAGTAGCTCCATAATTGTCTATGACATCTAACAACTTTTCTTTTCCAGCCTAGTGGCTCGTCCCTAACATACTTTAGACAGTTACCAGTGCTAGACATTTCAAGACTATACAAGACTTGTAAACACCATACCCAAAACCAAAACACAAACATATAATATCATATTAGTTATTAGGGTTGGTACCCTCGAGAGGGATTACTTTCTCAAGAGGTTCCTAGTCCCTGCCTTGACACGATGGCTCCCCTCTTGTGCTACACACGGACAAAATGCACAGTAGCCAGTTGATCATCCCCATTTATAGGAAGGATTTCCAAGTGATGAACATAGTGCAGGAAAGTATCAAACCTTTTCACCAAGGACTTAATACAGTCCTTATGACATTGTTCAATGTGCACCACTATGTGTAGGTGGGTTTCTAGTCTCTCCACCCTTCTCTGAGGGATTCAAAATTGTCGCAACTAGATTCCTTGAGTACCATTCTTTATTATGAATTTTCCCATCATCATTTTCATGAGCCACGTTGTGTCCACTTTTTTATGATATAGGGTTTCTCGAGTCCAAGTGACACTTGTATCTATCACCCAATCAACCTCCTCTGCCATGAAACCCTCCTATTTATTTTCTCTTTGCTCCCATATTTGTTTCTCTTTAACTTCTAGAATGTCCTTTCCTGCTTTCGGGACAAGGTCCACATAAGCCTTTGTAGTCTCATGTGTCGTAGTCTCCATTCTTATTCTTTTGCGAGGGTAGTTGATGATTGTCTACATCTTGGCCTTCCCTTACGATAAATCTTCCTGCCGCGATCCATGCTCCCACTATTCTTCTCAACACCAAATTGATATTCTATACCTTTATGAACCACAATCACTATGAAGGAACAAACAAAAAGTGGAGTGATAAATAACATCAAGAGCCCAAAGCCCAAACTCCCCACTACCCTGCAAATTTCTTATTTTAGACATTATTTCCAAAACGAGATGTGATAATTCACACAAATTCATCTATGTTAATCACTTCCTCCTGCAATGTCTCCTTCATCTGATATCTTTTCATTATTGCATGATTTGACATGGGAATTAACATTGAGCACCAACACTTGAGTCTATAATCACTATGTTCCTTGCGGAAAGGGGATTTCGTATCGAGGATTGTAACCTCCTTTGTTGCCACCTCACCATCCTTAAATCTCCACGTACTACATCTTTGGAAATTTCAAATTCCACTTTTTTATAATGATCGTCTCTTACACTGGTTATGATTTGGTTATGTCATCTAGTTCCTGATGGTCATTAAGCATTTCTTTGGGTTTTTTCTCCCTGTGGTGCATACCCAGCATCACAATGCCCATATGAATCTGATCACTTGTTCTCCTAAATAGCTTAGTTACACTATCACATTCAACCTTGAGCTTCCTAGGTCATACTACCTCCCATTCATATTCACCCTGGATTGTCAACTACTTTTCCCCCTCATTCGCTAGCTTGTTGGCTGCAAGAATTTCTTGGTGTGACAATTGAGTAAACATCGAAATGGATTTCAATGGTTTGCGACTAAAGTATGCAATCAAGGACAACTAGAACTACATTGCATGGAAGGATAGGATGGAGGCAGTTCTTGAAGATAATGGCTTGAAGGAATTCATCGATAGTGATGTTCCTAAGCCCACTTCGACGGATGCTACATTTCTTGACGCATGGAAAAAGAAAGTAGAAAGGGCGAGAAGGATCCTTTTGGAAGGTGTACGAGACCACATTGTCTCAAGCCTTCATGGGAAAGCCACTCCATATTCTATGTGGAAGTATATGATAGATCTTTTCTAAAGCAGCAGCAACCATAGGAAATTGGCAGTGAAGGATAAACTCAGAGAGATCAATATCGAAAAGAATGACACTATTCCGGTATACTTAAAAAAGTATGTCAAATGCAGGGATGAGCTTAGGAGTGTAGGAGTAAGTGTTGTTGATGATTATTTGGTGAGTTTGGCTCTCTTGGGACTTCCTAAGAGTTGACATAGTTATGAAGACTCTATCAACGCACGGGAAAAACTACCGGAATGGGAACGACTATGGTCGGATCTAGTGTAGGAGGAGTTCAGGAAGAACACTGGAGATGGCTCTTCATCAAAGCATGATGATGAAGAGGATTGTGTTTTGGCTACCAAGGTAAATAAGGGGAAGTGGAAGAAATTCCATTCTAAATCTGAGGCCTGTGAAGATGGCAAGGAGAAAAACATGTCCAAAGTGAAGTATTTTCACTGTCACGAGTATGGACATATTGCCACAAATTTTCCACATAAGAAGAAGAACAAGATGGCTTCTGGATCTGCAGCCTATGAGGCTCTTTACTCAAAATTTGAGCTTGAATTCCCATTGATCGCATGCATGGTGCCAATTGCATTGGGATCAGAGTGGTGCTTGGATAGTGGTGCTTCCTTTCACATGACTGGAGATAAGAAACTTTTTAGTGACTTGGAGGAGAAAGATGTCCATATCCATATTGAGTTGGGTGATGATGGACAAAACAATGCGACTATAATTGGTAACATTACCTTTTAGAGGGCGTTAGGTAAACTCTTTCATTTAAAAAATGTTATGCAGGTTCTAGTTTTCAAGAAAAAATTAGTCTCAGTTGCAATGTTAGAGGATGGAGGCTATGATATTGTCTTTAGTCAAGGAAAATTTTTCCTACGACACAAAGCAACAGGGCAAGCCAAGAAGGTTGGGATTCGAGTTAAGAATCTCTATAGACTTGATGTAGATGGGATTTCTACTGAGATTCCTACTATTGGGAAGTGTGAGAAAGCCATGAAATTGATGCTTGAGAGGGAGCGGGATTTGCATGCAGGTAAGAGTTATCCTCAAGATGTGGAGAAACCACAAAATGAGGATCATGGAGTGGGAGAAACCACTCATGCAGAGAAATTTCGTGCCAGGTGGGAAGAGGGAGTGCATACAGCGATACCACCAGGTGAGAGGTCGGAGGGCAGGCATGAGTAATCCTAAGAAGAAATTTCTGGGCAAGATTTATTGAGATGGTGTGGATCTCACGAATTGAACTTGGCTACAAGGAGGTTGTTATTCATCAGTAATTTTTACCTTTTTAGATGACTAAATGCTTATCCTATATTTCTAGAAACAAAATTCATGAATATTGTGAGTTTTAGAAATCTCACTGCCTTCATTATCCTTAGGATAAGTTTTTCACTATTTCATTATCCAATCATGTCATGCTCAGCTCACTACTCCTAAAAGACCCGTCATGGGCTCATACCACTCATTTTGTCTATGTTTTATCATCCCTGACCTTAGCACTTTTTTTTGGTTTGCCTAATTCCTCCACTTGCCACCTAGGATCACCAACAAACCTACTCACTCTTGTGTTTCCCAAATACATCAAGCATTTATGGTTTCGAAACTATCTCTGTAGGATCTTTAGATAAATCAAGTACATTGGATTTTGGATCTTCAATACATCAAAGTATCAAAAACTCTGTTTTTTATAATTAAGGACCCCAAGCCAAGTTTTCAGTCAAAGGCCAAGTCCAAAGAGCCTCCCACTAGGTCACCTAGGGTTTCATAGGTCATAGGATTGTTTTGGTGTTCTAAATCTTTGTTTTTCCTATGCCAAGAGGCTGCAGTCAAAGAGGAATAAAGACAACACAAGAGTGTTCAAATGGATTAGAAAATCGTTCAAGGAAGGCCTCCTTGGTCAAAGTACAACTTCTGCAGAGGACAACTACTCATCTTAAACATTTCTGTAGGAATGATTGAGATGGCTATCAGCAGAAAATGAGGTAAGGTAAGAGGCTAAATCATCACTAAGGATAGCCACAATAAAGGAAGAGGAATCAGACCTATGTACAAAGAGAATCATGGTTTTGGTACTAATTGGAAAAATAGTTGATCAAGATCTCAAGTCCAAGCCATGGAAAAAGCTCAAAATTGAAAGTGTTCAAAATCACTTGCAACTTGAATGACCAGATAGGCCTCGGTGATACGATCCTAATGCCACAAATGACACTCAAATCTGACACTGTATGTTAAAGTTATGTAGCTTTGAAGTTTTCAGTAAACTGCAAAAAGACCAGTTTGACCAGGTTTGACCAGGTTTGACTTCCAAATTTTAAAAATTAAAAAAATAAATATTCCAAGGAATATTCTTGGAATATTCCTCAAAATATTCCATTTACACCAATACGATTTTGACACTTGGCAGCACTGGATTTGTCATTTGGTTGACTTTGAAATTTTAGACCAATTATGAGTTGCCACGTGGCAGGCTCGGATAGTGCCACGTGGTGCCCTGGTCGGTGAAATGGTGGCCTATTAAAATGTTTGGCAGCCCATGGGTTTGAACCTGAAACGTATCGGATACAAGTGCAATGTCTTGTCGTTGGCCCACGAGCTTGGGTTCTTATTATGTTATGGTCATATGTTATATTTGAAGTTTAACATTGGTTCAAACGGGTGGCAAGGGGGTGAGCCCCTAAGGTCTAGCCCCCATATAACACTTTGCATATGACCTCACTGCTAAAAACCGGGGACTTTACCTTATCCGCCAGCAGTTAACAGCCGTCCAGCAATTCTCGCATGTGAATGCGAGATTTATAATAGTTAAATTAAATGTTGCCACCAATTTAGCGCTTGTTCCACCAGATTAGGTGAATGTGCCAGTTTTAGTTAAGTTAATTGGCAGTGTCTCCACATTTAGTGGAGCTTGTTTAGGCCAAACTGGACAAAATTTGTTTTGGCCATATCTTTCTGGAGGGAGAACCTTTCTGAGTGAATTATTTTTTGATTACATATATTCTCAGCATTCTGAAGCCAATGGTATGGGTTTTAGAGCCATTGGAGCTGATCTTCAGCCTTTTTAGCTTCAAAGAAGCGTTTTGAGCCACTAGGGCCATTTTAAAGTTGGAGCTGTGTTGAGCTGTGGTTAACCATTTTAGGTGAAAAAAAAGTCATTTTTGACTATTTACAACATTACAGAGCCATTGGGATAGGTTTCAATTCTGTTTGAAGACTTTCAGAGGCCAAAAACCTTCAGGAGAGTTTTCATGGCCACTAGGGCCATTTTGGGGTTAGAGCTGTGTTGAGCTGTGGTTAACTGTTTGAGGTGAATCAAACATCTATTTCAGATAATTTTGACCTTTTGAAGCCATTTGAAGAGGTTTAAAAGGCATTTGAGGACTTATAAAGCCCGAAAAGTAGTATATAAGTTCAGAGAACCAATAGGACATTGATGAAGAAATCACTATTTATTGCAATTCTTCACTGTTTTGTGAATTTGGAAAAGCATTAATAGCTTTTTCATACCTTCTGAATCAGTATTTGCATTCATATTTGTATATTGAGACACTCCTTAACTTGTATTATCATTTGAAGCCTTTTAATACAAGAGTTCAAGTTCATTTTGGAGGCTTCATCCAGCAGACATAGCCCAGGAGGGGTGAACTGCTCATCAAACATATGTGTCATGATATGCTCAATTTATCTTGCTGAACATTTCTGATTTAATATGTTAAAAAGAAAATTAAAATAACTTGCCTTCACAAATAAACTCTTATATAGTCTCCATAAAAACTTTGTTTCAATTACAAGACATGAATAACAGTTTGCACATATAATTTGATGGAGAACATGAGTGTTAACTTCTACAAGTTCTAAAGACAGAGTCTGTAAAGGGCTAGGTAGCCTCTGGATCTCATTTTTTTTTAAAGGTGACATATCCAGTAAATGCCCCTATAGTCAATCTCTGGATTAGATCTAAGTAGTTGTTTTATGCAACAAGACATGGAGAATTTTACACACATTTAAATTAATGGAAATGGATAACTTGCACACATTTTCAAGTACTTCCATTTTCAGATCAGATGGTATTAGATCTTTGTTTAAGCTTGGTTGTGCTTATGTTGAGCATTTTTTTCTGTGCAAAACGTGTTAAAACAGTCAATCTTACTATTTTATTGGTTGCAAATTGGTTGCTTGTATGAGTTTTTTTGAGTTGAAAAGATAGTTGTTGTTAGCTAAGTCTTGGAAAGGAAAAAAGAGTTGTAGGCTATTTCCTTATCACAAAGTACCTCAAGATTATCTTTGGAAAACTAACTCCAATAGTTTTTGTTTTATGGCTGCTCGAATAGGAAGGGGTCCTTACTGACATTTAGTTAAAAATCTTGTCATTTGTTTGAAAGCTTTGCGAACTTTTCTTTGGAAGTTCCTTTTGTTAATTTGACCATTTACATAATGTCAACTTCTTCTACAAGTGAGGTTTCCTCCTTCGTGAGAATCTTCAGTGATGACATGAAGAATGAGTTCATTAAGGTGAAGGAAATGGTGCAGACTCTCATTGAGGATCAAAGAGAAAGTGTTAAGCTTCATGCACAATTGTTAGCCATTCAGGAAGAGAAGGAAGAAATTCTCCAAAGGTTGCATGACATGGAGAAACAACTCCTTCAAGCTCAAGAAGCTTTGTCGAAGAACAAGCATGAGGAAGAGGTAAACCATTCCAACTTGTCTTCAATTTCCTCCATTGAAAAGTGTTTTGGTTCTTTTGAAAAACATACAAGGGGAATCAGGTCCAAACTAGTGTTTAAGATGGGCTATCAAGAAGGTAAAGGTTTGGGAAAGCATGCACAAGGCATGGTTGAACCTATTTCAATTGTGGAGTGACCCAAGAATGTTGGTATTGGTTATGTGCAGTTTAATGGCAAAGACTCCATATCCTTGAATGCATGTGATGCAAATTTTAAGAGGACCTTTATTCCAAGTTCTTCTATGCATATATGTCAATTTTTTTTAAAGGATGATTGTCATTGTTTTAAGCCATCATTTTAGCAAGTAGAGGGTAAACATGTCGCTTATGGCGAGCCTTCAAGTTCAATTAGTTTTCAGGACAAGAATTGTGATGAAATTCTGAAAAGGAAAGTTGTCTCCTTTACTAGTTCATCGTCTTTCGAAGACGAAAAAGATGGACATTCCATGCAGCAAAAGAGATGCTGGTTGAAAAAGAAAGCACACAAGAAGTAGAAGAGGAAAAAATAACTTTCTCAAAAAGTGCTTAAGAGTTGCACATTTTGTCAAAGGAAGGGACATAATGTCTCTCATTTTTGGACTTTGCATCGAATAAATCGTCTAAAGCACATGCAGCTAGAGGACAAAAATTTTGGTGCAAGTGGATCTATGGAGTCCATTATCGATGTGGAAATGGAAGATTCACATGAAGGTGTATTGCAATCACAAAAGACGCCATGGAGTTGGCTTGGTATGAAGTGTATGAACTTCTTATTGCAGTAAGTCATCTTCATTTTGTACATGCAAATTTCAAATTGGTATGCATGTATTTCAGTTGAAGGAATTTCTTGTTGTTGTAAAATTTCACCATGGCGGTGTAAAAAGATGAGTATGACACTCACTTATGTTGCAACAATGTCTTTTATTTCAGCTCTTAGTCACCCACATGTCTTTTTGGGATGATGTACTTGTTGGCATTTGAAAAGAAGAGTTGAAGTTGCACATGTACATAGAGATTGTATGTGTAATTAGCGAACTGTATATAGTTCATTGTACATGATACATACACTTGTTTATCAAGATGTATCCTTTTGTTCATCGACTTGTGTCGATTGTGTCACACATGTTTATTGACTTGTGTCGATTCTATCATACATGTTTATGGACTTGTGTCGGTTGTGTGCACACTTGTTACAGATTTTTTGTGTCAATATTATAGCACATTCCATTGTCAACTTGTTGTTGATGTTGTATGTTTCACATGATGCCTTTGGTGTTGATTGGTGCAGAGAATGAAGTGTCGGTGCAAAGCAGTGCAAGATTCCATGAGTTGGAAAGGCATGAAAGCAAAGAGGGCACAATTTTCAGCAAGGTTCATTGCTGATTTCAGAATGAAAAATTGGTATGGCGAGAAAACTTGGTCGAGATTCGGCACAAGTACATGGCTCATTCAACAAAATTCACCATGTGAACAGTTGGCAATTCAGGAAACGTTTTGGAGGCTGAAGAGAAGAGGATGTTGTTATTTTCTCATTTTCTGTACTACAATTCAGTTTCTTCATTTCAGTGAGCTTTTGGGGTCCAAAAGCTTCTCATTTGGTAGGTGTGATTAGGGGTTGAAGTCCAATCCATGGAAAAAGCTCAAAATTGTGAGTGTTCAAAATCGTTTGGAACCTGAACGGCTGGATAGGCATCGGTGATACGATCCCAACGCCATGAACGACACTCAAATCCAACACTGTATGTGAAAGTTATGTAGCTTTGAAGCTTTTAGTAAACTTCAAAAAGACCAGTTTGAATAGGTTTAACTTCCAAATTTTAAAAATTAAAAAAAGGAATATTCTTGGAATATTCCTCAGAATATTCTCTAAAATATTCCTCACAATATTCCATTTGGGTCAATACGATTTTGACACTTAGCAGTGCTGGATTTGTCATTTGGTTGACTTTGAAATTTTAAACCAATTATGAGCTACCACGTGGCAAGCCTGGAGGGCGCCACATGGCCCCCTGGTCAGTGAAATGGTGGCGTATTAAAATTTTTGTCATCCCATGGGTTTGAACTGGAAACCTATCGGATACAAGCGCAACATCTTAGCGTTGGCCCATGGGCTTTGGTTCTTATTATGTTATGGTCATATGTTATATTTGAAGTATAACGTTGGTTCAAACGGGAAGCAAGGCGGCCAGACCCTAAGGGCTAGCCCCCATATAACACTTTGCATACGACCTCACCACTGAAGATTGGGGACCTTACCTTATCCGCCAGCAGTTAATAACCATCCAGAAATTCTCGCATGTGAACATGGGATTTATAACATTTAAATTAAATGCTGCCGGAAATTTGGCGTCGGTTCCACCAGATTAAGTGCATGTGCTAGTTTTAGTTAAGTTAACTGGCAGTGTCTCCACATTTAGTGGAGCTTGTTTAGGCTAAACTGGACAAAAAAAAAATTGGCCATATCTTTCTGGAGGAAGAACATTTCTGAGCGATTTTTTTTTTGATTTTGTATCTTCTTAGCATTCTAAAGCTAATGGTACATGTTTTAGAGCCATTGGAGCTGATCTCTAGCATGTTTAGCTTCGAAGAATCTTTTTGAGCCACTAGGGCCATTTTAGAGTTGGAGCTGTGTTGAGTTGTGGTTAACCATTTTAGGTGAAACAAAAGTAATTTTTGACTTTTTATAGCATTCCAGAGCCATTTGGATAGTTTTTAGTTCTGTTTGAAGACTTTCAGAGGCCGAAAACCTTCAGGAGAGTTTTCAAGGCCACTAGGGCCATTTTCGTGTTGGAGTTGTGGTTAACTGTTTGAGGTGAACCAAAGATCTATTTCAGATAATTTCGACCTTATGAAGCCATTGGAAGAGGTTTCAGAGGCATTTTATGACTTCCATAGCTCAAAAGGTAGCAGAGAAGTTCAGAGAACCAGCAGAACATTGATGAAGAAATCACTATTTATGGTAATTCTTCACTGTTTTGTGAATTTGTAAAAGCATTCTTAGCTTTTTCATACCTTCTGAATCAGTATTTGCATTCATATTTGTCTATTGAGACACTCTTTAACTTGTATTAGCATTTGAATCCTTTTAATACAAGAGGACAAGCTCATTTTGGGAGGCTTGATCCAACAGACATAGCCCAGGAGGGGTGAACTGCTCATCAAACTTATGTGCCATGATATCCTAAAGTTATCTTGCTGAAAATTTCTGATTTAATGTTTTAAACAAAAAATTAAAATAACTTGCCTTCACACATAAACTCTTATACAGTCTCCATAAACACTTTGTTTCAATTACAAGACATGAATAATAGTTTGCACATATAATTTGATGGAGAACATGAGTTTTAACTTCTACAAGTTATAAAGACAGAGTCTGTAAATGGCCAGGTAGCCTCTGGATCTCATTTGTTTTTTAAAGGTGACATATCCAGTAAACTCCCCTACATTCAATTTCTGGATTAGATCGAAGTAGTTGTTTTATGCAAGAAGACATGGAGAATTTTGCACAAATTTAAATTAATGGAAATGGATACCTTGCACACATTTTCAAGTACTTCCATTTTTAGATCAATAGTGTTGCCAAGCAAGGAGCTAGTGTAAAGACCACAAGGAGAAAGGCACAATAGCACAACCAAGCACACATTGAAGATTTTTAGAAATTATAAGTGAAAAGGGGAAAAGGTGAGGTGAACTGAATAGAAATGAATGAACTTGAAAGGGCTATAGAGAACTTAGAAAACAACACTAATTAATTTTCTCTAACAGCCCTAAAACCTAAATTTTTGGAAGGACGGGAAAAACACATGAAATAAGGATGATGGTCCTCCATCATGACAGCAAGAGGTTTCAAAAAGCCTTTTAAGGTGATTTCTAGGGTTTTTCAAGATAACAGTGCTTCACTGCACCAATGGGAGGAGAATGAAAAGAGTATCAATATGAGGGAGACTAAACCTTCAAGTAAATTCAAGTGCCCTCAAAATGGTAAAAAGGAGGAAATCATGAGGTCAAGTGTCAAAATGAGAAATCAAGTTGAGCGTGGGTTCACTGTTGAGTGACTAAAGTTTGTTAAAATCCAAAAAATGACAAAAATACCAAAGCCAAATGTGTTATAGGCACCTGCAAAAATCAGAAGTGGCCAAGGGAAGACATAGCATGGTATGATTTTCCAATCTTTTTCAAAATGAACATGTCACTGTCAAAATCAGCAAGAAGGTGAAAAGACATGTTTCAGCTCACTTTCACTCAAGCATGCCAAAAAGGGTAAAAACAGTGGTTTCAGTTTATCAGTTCATGCCAAAGGGTTCAACAGTGCCAACACTCCCAAATTTAAAGGAACCTCTTCATCTCTTTAAGCACACTTTCACCAAAGGAGGAAAAATCACTTTGACAAGTTCAAAATCACCTACAAAAAAACTAAAGGGATATCGGTGAAAATTATACATTGACAAAGAGAAAATATAGCAAAAGTGGGTTTGTATGTTAGATTTATTTCTCAAAGGGTATAAAAGGCCTCCTTAGTATGTTTTCATCTTATTTTTCCATTACAAAGAGAGGAGAAGGCTTTCAGGAGAAAAACATAGTTTTTAATCATTTCCGGGAAAAAGGTTACTGGCGCTGCGTGAATAAGTGGTGATGCGATTACCAGGTCTGGTGCTGCGCTTATTAGGCATTTCCCCATTCATATTAACACTGCGTTGCGCTAATCTAGGGTGACACTACGGAAATCTGTGGCACTGTGCTCAGACCCGACCGATATGCACAGGACCCGACTGACAAGCCTGCATGTGCCTAGTGCTGCGCTAATCCGTGGGCAAGACTGCCAGGGCTGCACCCACTGGCTAACTCAACAGTTCAAGTAGGGCGTTGTGCTAATGCAGAAAGCCCTTCAACAAGAAAAAAAATTTCCCGAAGGCTTCAAATCGTCCTCCAAATTTTCCTCCAATGCCAGCAAAGGAGCTAACATGATAGGCACACCTTTTTCTCGTCCTCTCAAATAATTTTAAGTCTTTTGGTGGATATGAGTAATTAAACCCTAGGTGTGCAAACCCTAAGTCTCAAATGCATATTACACCTTTGTTTTTAGCCTCGTTGAACAAGTTAAGTATCATTTGAGGGAGTGTAAGCTAGTGTGGTTAAAATTCATTTTCAAAAGAAGACCCCTTAAGCTCCAAAAGAAAACATTCCTAAAACCTAGCCTCCATATCACTCATCAGTAAAGGTTGCCATCACTAGCTTCTTCATTTTTCTCCTCCAAACCCTAGTTTTTCCACAAGCATCTCCTATCACCATGTCAGGAGCAGAAAACAAAGTAGCAGTGAAAGAGTTCAAGGGCCTATGAGGCAAAATCACAAGGGAGGAAAAGGGAACAGAGTTGAACCCCAGAGCACAGTGGCTATCACCTCATCTCCCATGATCCTCTCATGTTTCCAGAATATGGGATGTTTTCACTTTTGTGAGAAGGTCAAACTAGTACAACACCACCCAGAGCTCACAAGGTTGTTTGTCCTCAACCTCCACAAGAAACAGGTGAATCATGCAGGGGTGTATTTTGAACTATCAGCAGATACCATATCTGATGCTATAGGTATCCCTGCTGTTCATGAAAAATGGTTTAAGAAGGCCAAATTGGACAAGGATTATTATGAGCCATTTATCAAGACTAGGTACAAACAAGGCTACGAGTCTATTTTTCCCTTCTCACACATCAAACACAGATTTTCACCCTTTATGAAAGTTATCATGAAGTACTTCACCTGTGAGGAGAAGTACTCCAGGCTTTATTCCTACCATCTAAGATTCCTCATGCATCTCACAAGGGTTAAGATGCTCAACTATCCCTACTACCTCTATAGAAGTTGTTATCACAAAATCAGACCTGATAGGTTGCTCATCAAACCAATCTTGTGCAACTATTTTAGACCAATCTTTTGGTTGAGGCTTAGCCTCCTCAACCTGAGAGGGCTCTCTCAAGGGTTTATGATATTTTGATAAATATGTAGATTTCTAAATCTATATGAGATAAAAATGGATAAATGATGTAAACAGGTTGTAAATCATCTTAGAAAGTGTACATTGGGCTTATGGAGTCATGATATCTTCAGCACAACCAAGATAATCTACCTATCATGGAAGTCAAGGCATATCAGAGTTCAAGTCAAGGAATAAACATGTAGAACAGTGAAACACACAGTCAGTTTTTCTATGAAGGAAGTCAGAGCATCATTGATGAATTCTAAGTAACATAAGGAAACACCACTGCAACAGAATATTGAAAAGATGCCATCAGAACAAGAAAATACAAGAACTCCTTATGAATCTTGAGTTTTCTAAGTAGAAATTCTGTATTAGGCTGAAAATAGTCACTTACATAAAACGGAGTATTTTTGCTAACAAATGTACAACCCTTTGCTAATTCTACCTCTTGGTCTTTAATATATCATTACAACATGAGATGAACTCATATTCTACTAGATACTTCGAATTACTAACTCTTGCACCTTACATAACCATAAAAAATCAAATTTATGACAAACGAACACTTATCCTACTTGACAGTCCTATTTCAACTAGGACTCAAACTCTTCATTACTATCTTTAACAACATTATCCTAACAACCTTATCTATTTGAAATTACGTCATTGACAAGCATATCATCACATGGTCGAATCTGGATGATGAGCTTGAGCTCTTCATGACCACTTTGCTGACCTCCACATAAGCAGGAAACCAAACCATGTTTTTTAGGCATATGGTCTTTTGCATTCATTGAACATTTTGACCATCATGTACTCTTAATTTCATGGTCCTTTTCTGTTTGAAGTTGAAGTAAAACATGCAAAAACTCCTCCCTAGGCTCCAGTTGTCCATAACCATCATCAAGCTATTCAAATGAGTTGAAAATAGATTGCGCTACAAAAACAAGATAGTTTTGTAGTGCTTTTCATAGCACTGCCCTTTAACCCTTTTTTCTTCAAAATCTTGACTTATTTCCTTCAAAATAATCTTCATTACCTTTAGATATATCCTACATAACAATTTCAAACCTTCATTCGTATTTTTACCCCCCAAAATGTGATGAAAAAGGGCAAGAAAAGCTACTACAATAGTTTCATAACGCTTTTTTCCTTTTTTACACTGTTTGCACTACGAAACTGCTGAGTGAGCAGTTTTGTCCAAAATTTTCCAAAATGAAAATTTTAAATGTGCTAAAAACTCAAAAATAAATCTGATTTCATCATATCACTTGAAAAATAGAGTCATTACAGCCTGCTTGAGGTCCCTCCATTTGCAATAGGTTGGCCTATTAGTTTTTCCTGTTTTTTCCTCACAAATAGGTCTTGGGACAGGGCCTATATCTCCTACTCCATGATTTATTTTGAGAAACCAAAGGAGGTTTTTGTATACCATGATGTCTTGTTTTTTTGAAATACATATCCTCCTGCTTAGAACCTGCATTTGAAAAACATGTCTAAAACAGAAAAACTTTGTTTCTGAAAATAGGGCTTCAATTAAATCCTTTTATCTCCAAACTGATAACACTTGTGAGAAAATTGAGAGTAGTTTTTGTATCTAGGGGTGTGATGAAAACAAAAATATTTCCAAATTCCAAAATACCTTTATATTTGGCTAGAAACTGAACTTGAAGTTGACTGCTAAACAGTCATGTACAAGACATTTTGTAATAGCAGTTTCATAACACATTTTAATTTATCAATTTCTCCCACCTCCTAATGAATTGGAGGAAACAGAGAGAGGTTTTTGTAGCTAAGTCTATTAGGAATATAAACCTCTTTTATTTTTCCTAAATTCGTTTTTGGTTTCTCAGAAACATCCTTTTAAGTTTACTACACAAAACCAGAAAATAGAGTTTTTGCTTCATATTGCACTACGAAAAGACAACACTTCCGTAGCGCAAAACGGATTTTTTAACTAGTGGCACTATGAAAGTAAGGTTTCTTAGCTAATTGGCCAGTTTCGATGAAAAACTTAGGGAAATGAAATGAATTATGAAATGATGAATGGATTGACATAAAAAACCTTTAAAATGGATTTGTTTAATAGTAAGGAAGGTTCAAACCTAAAAATCTAATACTCCCTTTTGGTAAAATTCATGAAATGGCCCCTAAGACCCTATTTTTACCCATGATAAAACAAAAACTTGAAACAATGATGTTTTGAGAATTTTTGAGTGATAACAGTGGCTCCACTTGGGATAGTGTGCCCCTGTGGTATACTAAGAACTAGTAGCTCCAGTGATGCTATCCATTTTCTTGACCAAATCAGAAAGAACTTTGAAATTGCTAAGATTCTCCTCCAGCTTAAATGGCCTTTACCTTGGGCTCAAGCTTAATGATCACTGCAGAAGAACCAACTTTGGACATACTGAAAATATGCTCATTCACTTTTGAGCTTATTCACACACTCCTACGTACCCTAGCAGCTACAATCTCCATTTGTAATTCAAGGAACATGAAACTTCCAATGAATCCAATCATTGATCTGATCTAACGCTTGAACCTCTTGGTTTCTATTGAACTAAAATTAATCATGATACTGAGATGACCAAGGCAACATGAGATGTAACTGATCTTCAAAATGAAAATATAACTGGAAATATGAACTGCAAAACTCTTCCACGTATTCAACTATAGGATCAAAGAATACATGATATGTTTGATGCTTCTCATGACATTCTGCACCTTTGGGAAACTCATCCATGCTTTGATCAACCACATAAGACTTTAGTTATGTACTCTCAAACTGTTGTTCAAACTGATTTTCAAAAACAGTGTATTTTTCCTCAATCTCAAAAAAGAAAGGAAGCAACACCTTCTCTTTGTGTTCTAGCATGGAAAGCTTTTGAAAAGACTGATCTTGATCTTAAAGCCTATAAGATTGAATTTTACCCTCTAAAACTTCAATGTCCTTTTCAATGTTCCTAGTAACTTCATCTACAAACTGAATCTTATCTTCTGACTTGCACTCAAATGATTTCAAATTAAAAGACAAGGATAAAGAAAAAATTTCACCCACTTCTTCATTAATGTAATCATCATTTCATGTAGGTTGATGCAAGAAATGACATGAAAACTCAAATTTTTCTTGTACCTGAGGATTGTAGCAAACATTTTCCAATATTTCCTCTTGTTGTTTGAAATGATTCTCATGGTCCTGATGATCAAAAGACTGTCAAGTCTGCTGCAACCCTTCATCAAACTCAGAGGATGTATCATAATTTTCATAAATAAACTCCTACTGGGTTTCATTTTCATCTAAGAAAGAGGCTATCCTTTCTTCTTGGTGATGAAAGGGATTGCCATGAAGGGCTTCTAAAATTTCCTCATCCATGAACTCATCATCTTCATAACAATTCTCCAAGTATACAATAAAACTCACATAATGTTTACAGTAGTCTTTGACCATAAATAAGGATGGATGACACTCTTCATACATCTCATAAAATGCAACATGGAAATCAGCAAGGGAATATAATGAACCATTTGGCAAGCTTTCATACCAAGACCATGCTTTTCCTTCCAAAGTGGCCATAAACATCTTCATGAGACAATCCTCAGGGAACTAAACCTTAAGATTATGTACATGCATATGGAATCTAACCAAATGCAAAGCAGCATTGTATTTATTTTCATCTTTGAATATAGGAAGATCAGTTAGCCATTCAACCTTTGGCATAGGATTTGGAAAACCAGGGATATGAGATCGATTCATAGGGCCATACCTGACATTTATTCTTGCAATGGAACTCATTCTGAAACTTCCTCAAGCTACTGATCTTCAAGCAGTGGAGTCACCTTCCAATTGATTATTTGATGTGTGGAGTCAGCAAGGTAGATGCAGCCTCGAAAAGCTTCCTCAGCTCTTGCTACCTTCAGAAGTTCAGCTTCAAAATCTCTGGAAAGTATAATCTTCAGACTCTTGGTAGACGCACCAAAATGTTATCACAAAATCAGATCTGATAGGCTGCTCATCAAACCAATCTTGTGCAACTATTTCAAACCAATATTTTGGTTGAGGCTTAGCCTCCTCAACCTGAGAGGGCTCTCTCAAGGGTTTACGATTTTTTGATAAATATGTAGATGACTACCTCTATATGAGATAAAAACAAAAAAATGATGTAAACTGGTTGTAAATCACATTAGCAAGTGTACATTGGGCTTATTCAGTCATGATAGCTTCAGCAAAACCAAGATAATCTACCTAGCATGGAATTCAAGGCATATCAGAGTTCAAGTCAAGGAATAAACATGTAGAACAGTGAAACACACAGTTAGTTTGTCTATGAAGGAAGTCAGAGCATCATTGATGAATTATGAGTAACATAAGGAAACACCACTGCAATAGAATATTGAAAATATGCCATCAGAACAAGAACATACAATAACTCCTTATGAATCTTGAGTTGTCTAAGTAGAAATTCTGTATTAGGATGAAAATAGTCACTTACATAAAACAGAGTCTTTTTGCTAAAAATGTCCAACACTTTGCTAATTAAACCTCTTGGTCTTTAATAGACCATTACAACATGAGATGGACTCATCTTCTGCTAGATACTTTGAATTCCTAACTCTTGACACCTTGCATAACCATAAAACATCAAATTTATGACAAACATACACCTATCCTACTTTACAGTCCTATTTCAACTAGGACTCAAACTCTTCATTACTATGTTTAACAACCTTATCTTAACAAACTTATCTATTTGAAATTACATCATTGGCAATTGTATCATCACATGGTTGAATTTTTATGATGGGCTTGAGCTCTTCATGACCACTTTGCTGACCTCCACATAAGCATGAAACAAACGCTATTTTTTAGGCATATGGTATTTTGCATTCGTTGAACATTTTGACCATCATGTACTCTTCATTTCGTGGTCCTTTGCTATTTGAAGTTGAATTAACACATGCCAAAACTCCCCCCTAGGCTCCAATTGTCCATAACCATCATCAAGATATTCAAATGAGCTGAAAATAGACTGCGCTACGAAAACAAGACAGTTTCGTAGCGCTTTTTGTAGTGCTGCCCTTTAACCCATTTTTCTTCGAAATATTGACTTATTTCCTTCAAAATCATCTTCATTACCTTCAGATATATCCTCCATAACAATTTGAAACCTTAATTCATATTTTTACCCCCCAAAATGTGATGAAAAAGGGCAAGAAAAGCTGCTATAGTAGTTTCATAATGCTTTTTGCCTTTTTTACACTATTTGCGCTACGAAACTATTGAGTGAGCAGTTTTGTCCAAACTTTTCCAAAATGAAAACTTTAAATGTGCTAAAAACTCAAAAATCGATCTGATTTTATCATATCACTTGAAAAATAGAGTCATTCCAGCTTTCTTGAGGTCCCTTCTTCATTTGCAATAGGTTGGCCTATTGGTTTTTCTTGTTTTTTCCTCACAAATAGGTCTTGGGACAGAGCGTATATCTCCTACTCCATGATTTATTTTGAGAAACTAAAGGATTTTTTTGTAGACCATGACTTCTTGAATAAAAATAAATCTTTTTTTTTTGAAACACATCTCCTGTTGTCCAGAACCTGCCTTTGAAAAACATGTGTAAAACAGGAAAACTCTGTTTCTAAAAATAGGGCTTCAATTAAATCCTTTTATCTCCTAACTGATAACACTTGTGAGAAAATTGAGAGAGGTTTTTTTTTCTGGTGGTGTGGTGAAAAAAAATTTCTTTCATAATTCCAAAATACTTTTGCATTTGGCCAGAAACTGAACTTGAAGTTGACTGCTAAACAATCATGTACAATACATTTTGTAACAACTCAAAAACCTCCTTGGAAGTTGACTACTCAGAACCAGAAAACAGAGTTTTTGCTTCATATTGTGCTACAAAAAGGCAGCGCTTTCATAGCACAAAACAACTTTTTTGAACTAATGGTGCTATGAAAGTAAGGTTTCTTAGCTAATTGGCAAGTTTTGATGAAAAATGTAGGGTAATGAAATGAATGATGAAATGATGAATGAATTGACATAAAAAACCTTTAAAATGGATTTTTTTAACACTAAGGAAGGTTCAAACCTAAAAATATAATACTCCATTTTTGTCAAATTCATGAAATGACTCATGACGTCTTCACAAGCCCACAAATTCCTCATCTGCCAAACTTTCCCTCCTCATCTACACAAGTTCCCTCACCTCAAGGAAACCTCCCTTCTTCCCCTTCTCTTGATGCATCAAATGAAGATGATGAGACTGGAAATAGTGGACAAAGTAATGACAGTGAGGGTAATGGTGCAAATTAGTCGACCGAAAGTGATGAAAGAAGTGAAGATGATGAACAAAGTGCGGATGATGAGGGTGATGGAATCAGTGAGGCAGAGACAAAAATTGATGAGGAAGAAGAAGAAGGAAATGATGATGAAGAAGAGGGTAGTGAGCATGGCAGTGATGAAGATAAAAACAGTGACAATATGGAAGAGGATAGTGAGGAAAATGAGGAGGTTGACAGTCAAAATGAAATGAGCATTGATGGAGGGGATATCAGCAATAATAAAGGATACAGAGACAGAGGATAAAGAGGAAATTGATGAGGCAGAGATAGATGATAAGGAAGACAGTGAGGGACAAGAAAAAAAAGAGAAAAATAGTCATGACAGTCATGATAGATGTCATGAAAGTCATGACAACAATAAACCCCTCCGTGATTTTGACAATGATGATAGTGCAGAAACTGAAGCTGAAGGTAATCCTAGTCATTATGCCAGTGAAAAAGGGGAAGAGGCTCATAGTCTAAATGATGACCACATCCATGACAAGGACACCACAAAGACCACCATCACACCTCTTTCATTCACTTACCAAAGAGGACCAAGGATAGTGTTTTCTACCTCCAAGAGGTAAGGGACCATGCAAACTTCTTCAGCTAAAAATCCTGAAAAGGGAAAAAAAAATATGGAGAAAGGTGAGAAAGGTAAGAGAGGCAGGAAAACTAAACCAAAGCCTCAATTCATTGACATAGATAGTTATAATGAAGATGAGGAGGTGGCCACCAGAATACTGCTCCAAAGCAAATATGCACAAATTAGGGAGATGGAGAGAGACTTTGAGATGGGTCAGTGTATCATTCAATATTATAAGAATGAACAAAATTATTTTAAGAGGATAAAAAGGGGCCTTTCTCTCCAGAAAAAAATGACCAAGCATTATGCAATGAAAAATAAACTTGCTTGTGCCAAACTAAAGAAGGCCCTCATTGAAATCCAAGCACTAAAGGAAGCAAAAGGTCATGAAAAACTTGTAATTTTGGCATCAGCTTCTCAACAAGTCTCCCAAACCCCTTGAAGGAGACTTTCACAAATTTTGAGGGAATTTGGATAATTTTTTGTTTTTTGTGATTTTGGAGGCTTATTAGTGCAATGCCATTGGCACTACACTTTTCCCTTGAGCATCCTAAGAAGGAAAACTCTACATTTTTGGATTCCTCATCACTATTACACTATGTGCACAAAATTTTAGAGCAATTGGAGTAGTTTTTACACCTAAAAATGTCAAAAAATACCTAGGTTTTCACCATTCTGCCTCCTTTTCAGGCCTGGCATTGTGCACAGAGAAATGTTGGGGTTTTGAAATTTTGAATAGGTTATAGGATCTGTATTAGGAAACCAATGTTATATTTGGAAATTATACTCATCCGGATTTCCAACGAGCGATCACGGGGAAAAATCCAACATTGGGAAAGGTGTCGAAACGTTTGTTGCAAAAGGCCCTCTTTTCTGCGCAGGGTGGCATTGCGCTAATGGACAACACTGTGTGTTTTGGACCAAAAGTCAACAAAACACACTCATTTAATGCAAAATCATATTTTAGTTCTTTTTGAAGCAAATCACTCTAGAATTAGGTGCATGAAGTTATTTTAGCATTTATTTCATGAGATATTTTGTGCCTTGGGCCTTGCATGGTCTCTTAGGCATAAATGACATTTATAAGTGATTTTGACATTTTCCAACCCTATATAGGATTTTTTCCCTCCTTTTCTGAGTTAAATAGAGCATGAGGGCTTCATTGTAAATGTTGGCGTTTGATGAGCGTTGAGAGAAATACATGGTTTTTTGAGGTTGAAGAGAAATTTGGTGTTGTGGAGCTTGTGGATGATTTATTTTTATTGATGATGATGAAGGCTTGATTGTAGGATCCCTGAGCTTGGTTATTGGTGATGTGTCTCTAATTTGTTCATGTTTTCTTGTTTTTCATAGTGTCCATCCTTCTATGCTGTAGTAGAACAAAAAAGTATAAGCTAAGAAATGTTTTTTTAAGCACCTTAGTCCTTCCTGCCTTCTATTGCCTTGATGTTTTCCTCTGCTGGGACATTTTAAGGAATTCTTGATTGCTCCTTAGACTCCCTAAGCTTTTTTATTCCATGAATAGTTCAATATAGTAGTTTGCAAGTGTAATTTATGGTTAGCCCTGCCTATTTGATGCTATTTAAACTCTGTTTTGGAATCTCTCTTTGAAGTATTACTTGTTAGGTTTTAGGGAAAAAGGCCATGTTTGGATCATGAACTTTGTCCATGCTTAAGAATTTTTCCTTAAGGTTCTTTGTAGCTTGATCGTTGATGTTTAAGCATTCCCTCTTCATTGATTAAAGTTATTTGTTATCTTATATGTTTTCAAACCTTGAAGGTGAAATCACTAGAAGTTAAATGAGTTTCTCGCCTTCTATATTTCATTGGAATGTTTGTCTTGAATGTCTATTTGTTTAAGTATTTTCATTGAGTTAATGGTTTGCCTATCTCATGATTATTATCTTTTGCTTATCAGTATTTTAGACCTTCTTTTATATGGATATTTGACAAGGATTCTTCATTGCCCTTTTCCCTACCTTGTTCACCAACTTCATGTCCATTTCACTTCACACATAAAACTTAAAGATCAATTGACCACACTACATTTTCCCTGTGATACAATATGACTCATATTTGAGATACCCATTTCTTTCATTAACTCCATAGCCCAATGATTTGAAGACCTCTCACTCCACATGTTCTACCTGTTCATTTTACCCAACCACAAACAACAAACCATACACTTAACAACTATACTAAAATCAACCATCTAAAGAAAAATAGTTCACATCCTTTGCAAACAATAGAGAGAGCCCTCTTTGAGTCCAGGAAGGCTAGGTCCTAGGACTCCAAGGACTGGTCTAATATTACCCTGTGCAATTGGTCTACCAATTTGCTAAATCAGGGGACCCTAACATAATGGAGATCACGGTGGGACTGAGTACATAGTAGCTTGCATATCACTTACAGACTCATTAGACCCTGAGTTCGACTTTGAAAATCCTATGATTTGTAACCACTTCATCACTATCAGTAACACAATGGTGATCATGATGGGACCTCTGAGTCAGTTACAATCTAAGTATCCCTTATGACTTCAGAAACCCTTATCAAATCATAGAGAACTCAAACTGCTAACCAAAGAGTAGAATCTAGTTGTTTCACCATCCTAGAAAAATGATGACTTAGCTTTAGGACACTGTCACAAACCTTAGGGCTACATAAAGGAACTCAGAAAACCCCAAAACATCCCTATATTGGTTTTTTTTCAGTTACTTGTCATGGACCATAAGCATACATCCTTAAAACACCAAAAAATATCCACCTAGCGACTCCATTAGCCTTCAGTAGGCCTATTACTTCACTAGTTCTAATTTAGACTCCCCGAGATTGTATCAAATCATCCCTGAGAAGTTTAGAAGCCTAGTTCTACACTGTGTGAGTTTAGCAAACACTAAGAGAGGTCAGCATTCAAAAAATATTCCTAAAACATTCAGCCTCTCTTAATTTTTAATTTAAAATACGGCTTGCAGGATTAGTACTAGATCTCATCCTGACCCAAATCCTCCTACCATAATTGATGACCCAGAAAAGATTTTGTGGCAAACTTATAAAATTGGAAACTTAACCACTGTTAGTACCATTCATAGAGCAAGCTCTATCCCTGAACATCTTATGGCTTTGCAAGACCCCTAGTTTGACTTCTACCATACAAAGAACCTTTTCAGAACCAAGTCATATAGTGAGATTGACCAAACTGACCTTGAGCCCATAGATTTGCAGTAGAGTTCTAGTAGAGAAGCATCTCCTTCCACTCCTCCTGACTTTCGGCTTCTCCATCACTTTAGCTCTTTTCATCCCAAATATGCTCAGAATCAGTTTCCTGGTCCAAGTACTTTCACCACACCCATCCATACCACCACTTTTCAAACTACTCCACTTCATTCCACACCTCCTCTCACAAACCCTCCTCTTGTAAATCCACCATTAGCTCCCATCATGGCAGCTTGGTATGCCCCCTTGGTTTTAACACAACCACTAGTACCTTTTCCAAATTCCTATCAGTCCAAGATCCCTCATTTCACAAGAGTTGAGTCTACCACTTCCCAACAACATGTAGACAGAATGAATGATGGCTTTGACTATATGGAGTTGGAAGATGAAACCATGAAAATGAGGATGTTTGCCCAAAGTCTAGGAGGGGAAGCTAAAAAATGGTTTAAAAACTTAACTCCCAACATCATACATGATCTCCCTTCCCTTTACCAAACTCTCATAAATGAGTGGGAGATTAAGAAAAACCCTCTCCAAATCCTCTCAGAATATAGCAACCTTAAAATAAATATAGGGGAAAGTGTCCAAGACTACCACACTAGATTCAACAGTGTTTACAATGCACTCCCACCCAACATGAAACCCCAACTAACTTTCTAGCCTTATCTAAATTTCCAGAAGGTTTTGACCTATGCACGACCTATCAGCTGAGAGAAAGAGAGCCCTTAACTTTAGAAGACATGCAAAAGGGAGCTATAAGTGTAGAGGCCAACTTGATTGAAAAGAGAGCTAGGTTGAGATCAAAAAATAGAGTAACCTACAAGGATGAAACCATGCCTTCAACCTCCTCATCTGATTCCAAGATTGACAACCTAGTTAGAACCATGGAGAAAATGATGGAGAGGATAAGCCTAAATGACAGAATTCCTCCTAGGGAAAACCAAGCAAATTCCTAAAACAGAAATAGAAATCCAAACTTCAGAAGAGACCCTCCCCAAAACAAGCCAAGAGATAATGATAAACAAATTAGGCCACCCTTCCAAGATAATTATGTAGATGAAGAGAGAGGAGAGATTGAAGAACCTGAGGAAAGCCATGTAAACTTGATAGGTTCTGACAATGAAGGTGATGTTTTTCTCACTGAAGAAGAACAAGGTCTCTTTGCCTTTGATCAAACTGAAACAAACTATGAGGAGTCTGAAGACTATCAATTGGGATTTGAAATTGCCATCATGGAAGTCCATAGGCAATATGACCTTAGGAGTAAATGAAACCAAGAAGCCTACAAGAAAAACCAAGTAGATACTTTTGTTAGTAAATATCCATAAAACACTCCTAAGAAGTCAGCAGACAGTGTCAACACTATGGTTAAGAAAACAAATCCAAACAAAGAAAAAATCAGCCAGAAAAATAGTGACCGAAGCTTCCCTAGCACATCTACTAGTGGCCCTAAAAAAATTCTATTGTCTAAAGCCCCAAATTAGATGAATCAAAAAATTAGAAATGTAGAAAATTTCATGGCTGATAAAACTGATGTAAATATTTCCAAAACACAACTACCTTTTAGCTTTGAGGGAGAGATTGCCGAAATCAAGATAACCATGCCTCTCACTGAACTGGTAACTCAAGAAGTGTATAGGTCTCGAGTGGTGAAGGTCTTGAACTTAGGAAATGATACTAACACTCTGAATTTAACTAATGACAAGCCTGAGTTGTTGTTTGGACCTGAGGTTGAGGGAAAGTATCAAGGAGTTGTCCCTCCTTTCTATATCAACCTAAACATACATGACAAGATATTACACAATACCATGCTAGACTCTGGTGCCTCACACAACCTCATGCCTAAAGTTGTGATGGAGAGATTAGGCTTAGAAATAAATAAACCTTACAAATACTTGTACTCATTCGATTTCAGTAGAGTCAAGTGTTTGGGCCTAATCAAGGATCTTTGTGTCAATCTGGCACAAATCCCTGCTAAAAGCCTTGTCATGGACATAGTAGTGGGAGATATCCCTCCCAAGTATGGCATGATTTTATCCAGATCTTGGGGAGCCAAACTTTAGGGAAACCTTCAACTAGATATGTCCTATGCTATCATCCCTATTTTTAACCAGACAAGGAGACTATACCGGGAATCCCACATGAAATATATGGTTAGCGGTCAGGAAAGGCCAAACAACACTCCTCTTTATTCCATTCATTCAAATATTTATTATTTCATATTGTGTAATGAAGAGGACATTAATGAGCATATAAGTAAAGTTGAGAAAGATCCAGACCACTACAACAGTCAAACCAGTATCTACATGAGGAACTCAACAGTCAAAACTATAGCAGCCCTAAAAAACCACATGATGATAAAACTAAACTTGATTTTATGCAAACTGAAAATAAAATTTCAAAACCAAAATTCAATTTAGTATATGAATCAGGTTGTTCAAATGAATGACAAACCTCAAAAACACAATTGTTCCCTTTTTCCAATCTAGAAGTACTGAAATACCCTCACATAACAAAAATATTTGGGAATCTGGATCAAAAGAGTCTTATGTTCTTGCCTTACATAGATACCCCATCATCAAAGAGTTTTGTCTCTTTAGAATAATTTTTGACTCTCACAAATGTTGCTATGGACCCTAAATGAGTATCTACTGGAACTGACATAGAGGAGTATAATGTAGGCAACCTAGGAAGGCCCAAAATGATTAAGTTATCCAGAACCTTGTCATTAGACACAAAACTGAAATACATAAGGCTATGCAAGAAGTTTCAGGATGCTTTTGTATATAGGGATGAAAGCTTAAAGCCTTGTGACATAGACATTATTCAAAAGAGGCCTCCTTCCAAGAAATACCATGAAACCCTTGGGAAAATTGTATCACTAACAAAGAGAGCCAAAGGATGCAGGCTTTGTATAGACTTTAGGTACCTAGGCAAAACCTGCATGAAGTACAGATACCCTTTTTCCAAGATAAATCATCCTATGCCAAGGGTAGGAGTTTCTAACAAGATGTCATTACATGTTAGTGTTTCAGGTTACCATCAAATGATACCACTTCCAATCAATCAACATAAAGCCATTTTCAAAGTTCCTTGGAGCCACTACATGTTTGACAAAATTCTTCCTAGGCTAAGGAGTGCTGAGGCTACCTTCCAAAGAGCAATGGCCCCTGTTTTCAACTTCTTCACTATGATATACATTGATGACATCATCATCTATTTTGAAGTTGATAAAGAATACCTTTTCCACCTAAGAAGGATCTTTGACAGAAAAAAGTTTTGGAAGCAAGACTCAAAGAGGAAATACCAAGGAGAGCATGGCATGTTTGAAATTTTTTGGAAAAAAGCTTACACCATGCCCTCAAATGGAGGTAACTATGATTTCTGTTTATAAGAGCTGAATGGACAAAGAATGTTAGGAGATCATTTTGAGGACAGGATGCTCAATTACCATTGCTGTAAAAATCCCTAGTTTAAAATTTTCATTCATTGTACATAAACATTGCATGAGAAAATCACAAAAACACAAAAACATAGAAAGAATGAAAAAGAGGGCAGATTTGAAAATAGGTATAGCCCCATACCCAAAAAATAGTACTATTGAAAGTGGTCAAGCTTAAATGCCACTGCTGGTTTAAAAGAAGGTCTTGTTTCAGTCATCTAGCTTAATCATGGTTGAAACATGTTTTTGATTTTGTGTTGATAAGTTAGTGAAAGACAACTTGTCTAATTATTCAAACTTGACTTGTCAAAAAGAATAGATTAGGAATGAAAGATACCAATTCCACATGCTCAAAACTAAACCAAGGAGAAAAATGAGGATGCATAGCAATTGATACATCACAACCCTTATTTTTCTAGTGTTGTTTGTACAAAAATAATGTTTGTGTGCAGCTTGTTCTAATGCCACAACCCATGGTAAGTCAGATTTCCTAATCCTGATTTAAACCATGCTTTCAATTTCATGTTTATAGCTTAGAGAATGAAGTCTGTCATACAACCTAATCTTGACAGTCAATTATTCTAGGTAGAAAATAAAAAGAGTTCATTAGCATAATCTGAACTCTTGGAAGTAATAAGAGTAGAAGTAGATAGTTTGTTTTTTCTTTCAAAAATAAATAATGTCAAGGGTTTTCCAGTTCAAGTGCACCCAAGAAAAAAAAATGTTAGGAAAGTAGGTTGGGTAGGTAAAGATGAAGTTGAGCTAATCATGTTTTCAGATTATTAAAATTACAACTTCAAAGAAGCATCAAAAAACAAAAGAAGTAAAAATCTACCCAATGGATGAGGCACTGGACTCCTTAAAACCAAAGATCTGAAGTTTTGGACACCTCCTAAAATGGATCTGCCCTCCCCAAGTGCAGACACTATTAGTCATCATTAAATTTTGCCTATGTAGATGACTAAATGCTTATCCTATATTTATAGAAACAAAATTCATGAATATTGTGAGTTCTAGAAATATCATTGCCTTCATTATCCTTAGGATAATTTTTTCACTATTTTACCATCCTATCATGTCAAGGTCAGCTCACCACTCCTAGAAGACCCATCATGGGCTCATACCTCTCATTTTGTCTATATTTTGTCACCCCTAACCTTAACAATCTGTTTTGTCTTGCCTATTTTCCTCCACTTGACACCTAAGATCACCAACAAACCTACTCACTCTTGTGTTTCCCAGATACATCAAGAATTGATGGTCTCAAAACTATCTCTGTAGGCTCTTTAGATAAATCAAGTACATTGGATTTTGGATCTTCAATACATCAAAATATCAAAAACTTTGTTTCTTATATACTTGAGGACCCAAAGCTAAGTTTTCATTCAAAATCCAAGTCCAAAGAGCCTCCCATTAGGTCACCTAGGGTTTCATATGTCATAGGATTGTTTTGGTGTTCTAAATATTTGTTTTTCCTGTGCCAAGAGGCTACAATAAAATAAGAATAAGGACAACACATGATTTTCCAAATAGATCAGAGAATCCTTCAAGGATGGCCTCCTTGGTCAAAGTACAAATTCTGCAAAAGCCAACTGCCCATCTTAGACATTTCTGCAGGAATGATAGAGATGGCCATCGACAGAAAAAGAGGTAAGGTAAGGGGCTAAATCATCCCTAAGAATAGCCACAACAAAGGAGAGGCAACAGGCCTATGATCAAAGAAAATCAGGGTTTTGAGGACTGTTTGGCTAGACAGTGTTGTCAAGCAAGAAACTAGTGCAAAGACAATAAGGACAGAAGGCACAATAACCCAACCAAGCACACATTGAAGATTTTTAAAAATTATAAATGAAAAAGGGAAAAAGGTGAGGTGAACTGAACATAAATGAATGAACTTGAAAGGGCTATAGAGAACTTAGAAGACAACACTAATTATTTTTCTCTAACAACAGTAAAACCTAAAGTTTGAGAAGGTAGGAAAAGCAGGTGAGAAGAGAATGATGGTCCTCCATCATGACAACAAGAGGTTTTCAAAAAGCCTTTGAAGGTGATTTCCATGGTTTATCATGGTAAGGTGTTTCACTACATCAAAGGGAGAAATTGTAAAGTAGAAATCAAACCTTCAGTTACTGTCACTTGACCTCAAAATGATCAAAAGAAAGAAATCATCAAGTTAAGTGTCAAAATGAAAACTCATGCTGACCATGAGAAATTATAAAGTGACCAAAGGCAAACATAGAAAAAGTAGGTTTTATAAGTTTGATTTATTTCTCAAAGGGTTTAAAATGCCTTCTTAGTATTTTTACACCTTATTTTATCATTACATGAGGAGAGAAGGCTCACAGAAGAAAAAACAGATTTTTCTGGTTGATTTTTAGGCAAGGGCTACTAGCACTATGCAAATCCGTGGCGTTGCGCTAGCCCAGGCTAGCGTTGCGCTAATCCACCTTCCTCCCGTTCAAAATTGAACAATGTTGCGCTAATCAGGGGTGGCGTTGTGCAAATCCGAGGCGCTGCACTAATACAAACCTGACACGCCCGGGGACCCGACACCCTGCTGAATGCCCGACACTGTGCTAACCCATGAGCATGACTGCTTGTGTTGCACTAATAGGCCGACCCAACTGCTCAGGCAGGGCGCTGCGCAAATGCAGAAGGCCCTCAAATGAAGGAAAAAATTGCCCCAAGGCTAAAATTCATCCTCCAATTGTCCTCCAAGGTCTGCAAAGGAGCTAAAAGCTGGTAGGTGGCCTCTCTCCCTTAACCTACAAGAAATGTTTTACAATTTGGTGGCTAAAAAGTAACTAAAACCTAGGTGTGCAAACCCTAGGTCTCAAATGCATTTTACCCTTTGTTTTTAACCTCCTTAAACAAGTTCATTTTCATTTGAGGGAGGGTGAGTTAGTATGGTCACAGTTCATGATTCAAGGTGAACCCTCTTAAGCTCCAAAAGAAAGCAATCCTAAAAACTAGCCTCCACATCACTCATTCACAATAATTTGACTTCACCACCATCTTCATATTTCTCCTCCAAACCCTATTTTGTCAACAAGCATCTCCTATCACCATGTTAGGAGTAGAAAACAACAGTAGCAGTGAAAGAGGTCAAAGGCCTATGAGGCCAAATCACAAGGGAGGAAAAGTGAACAGAGTTGAACCCCAGAAAACAGTGGCTATCACCTCATCTCCCATGATCCTCTCATGTTTCCAGAATATGGGATGTTTTCAGTTTTTTGAGAAGGTAAAACTAGTGCAACACCACCCAGAGCTTACAAGGTTTTTTTTCCTCAACCTCCACAACCAAACAGGTGAATCTTGTAGGGGTGGATTTTGAACTATCAGCAGATACCATCTTTGATGCTTCAGGTATCCCTGCTGTTGGTGAAAAATGGTTTAAGAAGGCCAAATTGGACAAGGATTATTATGAGACATTTATCAAGACTAGGTACAGACAAGGCTGCAAGTCTGTTTTTCTCTTCTCACACATCAAATAGAGATTTGCACCCTTGATGAAATTTATCATGAAGTACTTCACCTGTGAGGGTTGGTACTCCAGGCTTTATTCCTACCATATTAGACTCCTCACACATTTCACAAGGGTTAATATGCTCAACTTTCCCTACTACCTCTATAAAAGTATGGACAAAATGTCTTCTGTTGTCTGGAGAAGGAGTCCTTCCCAACAAATGCAAAGTTTATTTCACCATTCCTTGATCAAGATGGTGGTATTACATCAGTTGGAGCAGCAGGGTATACCTTGGGAGGTATTCATAGCACATGAATTCTTCACAAGCCCACAACCTCCCCATCAATCAAACTTACCCTCCTCATCTGCACAAGTGCCCTCACCTAAAGGAAGCCTCCCTTCTTCCCCTTCTCTTGATGCATAAAATGAAGAGAATGATAGTGGAAATGATGAAAAAAGTAATGGCAGTGAAGGTAATGGTGCAAGTGAGTCAACCCAAAGTGAAGAAAATAATGATGCTGATGAACAGAGTCCTAACCAAGAGGATGTTGATGAAGATGAGGAGTTTGATAGTTAAAGGGATAGTGAGCATGAGAGTCAAAATTGTGAATAAAACAGTGCCACTATGGAAGAGGATGCTGAAGGAAATGAGGAGTTTGAAAGTGAAAATGAAATGAGCATTGATGGAGGGGAAATCAGCAATAAAACAGAGGATACAGAGGCAGAAAACAAAGAAGAAAATGAAGAAGAAGAGACAGAAAAAGAAGAAGAATGAAATGATGAAAGTGAAGAAGGGGCAGAAACAGAGGATCAAGAAGAGGACAATGAGGAAGATGAAGAGTTGGAAAATGCAAAAACTAAAGGCAACCCTGATACCCATGAGACAAAACACAGTGAGGAAGATGCAGAAATTGAAGGAAACAGTGACCAAAATGAAGCCAACCTTAGTGATGAGAAGGACAACAAGAGAGAGAATAGTCATGACAGTCATGACAGTCATGAAAACAATCAGCCCTTCAGTGATTATGACCATGATGAAAGTGCAGGAGATGAAGATGAATATAACCCTAGTCAAGATGACAGTGAAAAAGGGGAATATCCTCATGGTCTAAATGATGATCACATCCATGGCAAAGAGACTAACAAAATAACCATCACACCTCTTGCATGCACATACCAAAGAGGGCCAAGGCAACGGACCTTGCCACCTACATCATCTCAAAGGCTTGACAAGGGCAAAGAAAATATGTAAAAGGGTAATAAAGGGAAGGGAAGCAATCAAACTAATCAAAATCCCTAATTCATTGACCTAGACAGTGATAATGAAGATGAGGAGGTGGCCACTAGACTACTGCTCCAAAGCAAAGATGTAAAAATCAGGGAGTGGGAGAGGGATTTTGAAATGGCACAACGTATCATTCAGTATTACAAGAATGAACACACATACTTTAAGGAGATAAAAAGGGGCATTTCTCTCCAGAAAAAGATGACCTAGTATTATGCAATGAAAAACAAACTTGCTTGTGCCAAACTGAAGAAAGCCCTTATTGAAGTCCAAACCCTAAAAGAGGCAAAGGGTCATGAAAACCTTGGAGTTTTTGCATCAACTTCTCAACATGTCTCCCAAACCACTTGAAGGAGACTTCCACCAATTTTGAAGGAATTTGGGCAACTTTTTGTTTTTTGTGATTTTGGAGGCCTATTAGCGCAGCGCCACTGGCGCTACGCTTTTCCTTGGAGCATCTTCAGAGGGAAAAATTTACATTTTTGTATTTCTCATGGTTATCACACTGTTCTCACCAAATTTCAGAGCAAATGGAGCAGTTTTGACCTCCCAAAAGGTCAAAAAACACTTAAATTTTCACCATTCTCCCTCCTTTTCAGGCTTGGCACTGCGCACAGAGAAATGTTGGGATTTTGACATTTTAGATAGGTTACAGGATCTATATCAGGAACCCAAGGGTAGATTTTTAAATTATACTCATCAGGATTTCCAACGAGCCATCACAGAGAAAAATCCGACATCGGGAAGGGGTCCAAAACTTGGTTGCAAAAGTACTTATTTTATGCCTGAGGTGGTGCTACACAAATGCACTGTGTAGTGTGTTTTAGGCCAAAAGTCAACAAAACACACTCATTTATTGAAAAATCATGTTTTAGTGTTTTTTGATGCAAATCACTGTAGAATTATATGCAAGAAGTTATTTTAGCATTTATTTCATGAAATATTTTGTGCCTTGGGCCTTGCATGGTCTCTTAGGCATAAATGACATTTATGAGTGATTTTGACATTTTCCAACCCTATCTAGGTTTTTTTCCCTCCTTTGCTAAGTTAAATAGAGCATGAGGGCTTGATTTTAAATGTTGGCATTTGATGAGCTTTGAGAGCAATACATGTTTTTTTGAGGTTGAATATCAATTTGGTGTTGTGGAGCTTGTGGATGATTTGCTTTGATTGATGATGATGATGACTTGGTTAATGTTGATGTGTCTCTAATTTGTTCATGTTTCCTTGTTTATCATTATGTTACATCCTTCTATATGCAGTAGAATAGAAAATTATAGGCTAAGAAATGTTGTTTGAAACACCTTAGTCCTTCCTACCTTCTATTGCCTTGATGTTTTCCTCTGCTATGACATTTTAAGGAATTCTTGATTGCTCCTTAGACCTCCTAAGCTTTTTTGTTTCATCAATGGATTAATATGCTAGTTTCCAAATATTTTTTATGGCAAGCCCTACTTATTTGATGCTATCTAAACTCTATTTTGGAATCTCTCTTTGAAGTATTACTTGTTAGGTTAAGCCAAGGAGGTCTTGTTTTGATCTTGCCCTTTGCCCATGCCTATCAGTTTTCCTCAAAGTTCTTTGTAGCTTGATCAATAATGTTTAGGAGTTCTCTCTTTGTTGATTAAAGTTATTTTGTTATCTAAATTTTTTCTAAAGCTTGAAGGTGAAATCATTACAATTTAAATGAGTTTCTCGCCTTCTATATTTCATTGGAATGTTTGTCTAGAATGCTTATTTTCTTAACTTGAATCAAAGAGTTACTGGTTTGCCCTGTCTATTGATTTCTTCTTGATTTTGGTGGTGTTTTAGACCTTCTTGTTTATGGGTATTTGAAAAAGGATTCTTAATTGCCCTTTGCCCTACCTTGTTTCCCCAACTTAATATCCATTTCACTTCACACATAACCTTAAAAGATCCATTGACCACACTATTTTTTCCCTGTGATGCACTCTGACTCATTATTGAGATATCCATGACTTTCATAGACTCCATAGCCCAATGATTTTATGATCTCTCACTCCACCTATTCTACCTATTTCATCTTACCCAACCAAAACAAACAACAAACCCTACACTTAGCAACTAGCCTAAAATCAACCATCTAAAGCAAACAAGTTCACATCCTTTGCATACAATAGAGAGAGCCCTCTCTGAGTCCAGGAAGGCTAGGTCCTAGGACTCCAAAGACTGGTTTGATGTTACTCTATGCATTTGTTCTACCAATCTACTAAATCACGAGACACTAACACACTACACAATCCCTGCTAAAGAAGACCTATGAATGAATTCGAATTGGCTTTGCCTTGAATATTCAATCCTCATCGGCATCTCCAATGTGTGCGAGATGCATTGAATGCATCACTATAGTCAAAACAGATATTCCATATCACCCTTTCACCTATCTCTCCACTGGGTCTCCATTGAAACTGACATGCAAGTAGTTAACTACTGTATTTTTTCAGTTGCAAGTGAGTCTCTAGTTATGAATTAATTAAATAATTAATTCACTAAACTCTCACTAGTGTATCTTTTAGTTAGGCTAGATACAACTAGCTCAATTGAGTTTAACTCACTTAATAGAGTTAAAATAAATAACAACTCTTGTAACTACTCTTCCAACTCTGTCATAACTTTTCCACTTCAGCTCTAACTGAGTCCTCCATGCATGAGTCACCAATCAACCCTAGGAATTGCATAATTCCTTCAGCCCACTGATTTGACAAATCTGTTCACTGAAATAAAATGCTCCAATAGAATAAGTTGATATTTATTGTTAGATTATTATTTAGGGCTAATAATAATCGACATGCACCTATTTTTAGATTGACGATCTATAAATAGACTTCTCCCGATATTCTAAAAATAGAATTTCATCTATTTTTCACATTTGATCAACCTGTTGAGATTCAAAAAGATGATGAGCTTAGTGAAAAGAGTTGCCTTCACTAAGTAGGCCCGCAGGCTATTTTTGGCACAAAGTCTATTTTTAGACATGTCGATCATATTCTATGAGTTTTAGGATGCTATTTGTGGATGGTTGGTCAAGTTGGAAAAATAGATGGACTTCTATTTTTAGAAATATTGGGCAGAGTCTATTTTTAGATTTCCAGTCTAAAAATAGATATGTCGAATATTATTAGCTCTTAATAATATTTGGACTCTAAACATTATCTTATTCTCTTGGAGCACTTCAGTTAAGTGCAAAGATGTGGCACAGCAACTGACAGAAGGAATTACGCTATTCCTAAGGGTTTACTGGAGCTAATGCATGAGGAATTTAGTTAGAACTCATGTGGCAGAGTTTGGTGGATTTATAGAAGTATTTTATGGAGTTGTGTTCAGATTAACTCTGTTAGACACAGTTGAGCTAGTTGTATCTAGTCTAACTGATTGATACACTAGTGAGAGTGGTGTGAATTAATTAGTTAATTAATTCACTAAATAATAACTCATTAATCAACTGAAGGATACATCAGTTAACTACAGTGCATGGCAGTTTCAGTGGAGACCAGTGGAGAGATAGGTGAAAGGGCAAGATAGACTATCAGTTGTGACTATAGTGATGCGTTGATTGCATCCAACACTCAGTGGAGATTCCAATGAGGATTGCACAATGAAATCCAGGTGGATTGGAGTTCATTCAGAGCCATTCTTCAGCAGGTATTGCGCAGTAGAGGCAGGCTAGTAGGTGGCAGAGATTGGTGCATGGATTTGCTAGATCGGGCCTGATTAGTGTGTAGCGATTGTATTGTACTGAGAGCTTGACATGTTCAACTTTGTATGAGGATTTTTACATGATCTCTATGACATATATTATATATAGATAGTTGGGGTTTTCAGCTTCAGGCTTTCCCATTAAATCACTGTGTTAATGTGTGTGAATTTTTATGGTTTCATGTGTGCATTGCAATTGATTTAATTTCTGCATGGGATGATCAATGGTGGAATAGATTTTGTATTGTGCATGAAGTTAAAATAGTGTGTGATTAGGAGAATATTGGATATATAACACAGAATTTATATAATTTCTACATGGTATCGGAGCAATTGATCATTGGAGCAGATTTTAATTATTGAAGCAGTTGAGTTTTGTGATGGTGGAATTCGAATTTGCTGCAGTATTTTCTTGGTGTCGAAGTTGAGAATTCATTGAAATATATTTCAACGTATTGCGATTGGAGTATGCCCTTGATGGTAGCTCGAATTATATAGCATGGAAGGACAAGATGGAGGCAGTGCTGGATGATAATGGGTTGAAGGAGTTCATAGATGCAGAAAATTCCAAAACCTGCTTCTAGCGATGCAACCGCACTTGGCGCATGGCAAAAGAAGATAGAAAAATGTCGAAGGATTATGTTGGAAGGTGTGAAGGATCACATAGTGTCCAGCCTTCATGGTAAAGATTCTTCATTCTTGATGTGGAAAGCTTTGATAGACTTGTTCCAAAGCAGAAGCGACCAGAGAAATTTGGCGCTTAAAGACAAGCTCAGAAAAATAAAAATAGAGAAAGAAAAAGTATACCAAAGTACCTCACGAAGTTCATCCACTGCAAGGATGAGCTGGGAAGTGTGGGGGTTACTATTGATGAAGAAGACTTGGTGATCTTGGCTCTCCTTGGGCTTCCGAAGAGTTGGCATAGCCACAAGTACTCTGTCAATGTTCGGGAGAAACTACCGGGATGGGAGCGACTTTGGTCGGATCTTGTGCAGGAGGAGATAAGGCGGGGTACCAGGGATGGATCTTCATCGAAGAATGAAGATGAAGAAAATTGCACTTTGGCTGCCAAAGCAAGGAAATGGAAGGGAAAGAAAAATCCTTCTCAATCCAGTGCGAAAGGCAAGAAGCAGGACTTGTCCAAGGTGAAGTGCTTTCACTGTCACCAACATGGACATTACGCCACTAATTGTCCATAGAAGAAGAAAAATAAGCAGGTTGCAGGATCTGCAGCTAGAGAGGCCTTAGCCTCACAGTTTGAGCTGGATTTTTTGCTGATCACATGCTTGGTTTCAAGTGTGATGGGATCAGTGTGGTTTCTTGACAATGGTGCGTCTTTCCATATGACCGGAGACAAAGATTTGTTCAGTGATCTGGATGAGAAGGATCTTGGAGTGCACATCGAGATGGGCGATGATGGTAGATACAGTGCGACTAGTATCGGGACCATTTCCTTTGAGAGGGAGTCTGGTAAACCTTTCATATTGAAGGATGTCATGCATGTTCCAGGATTGAAGAAGAATCTGATCTCTATGGCGATGTTGGAAGACAAGGGATATGATGTTGTTTTTAGCGAGGGAAAGGCTTTCCTGCGCAGTAAAATAACTGGTGAAACCCAGAGGATAGGGGTTCGAGTTAAGAACCTTTATCAATTGTAGGTAGATGGCTGCGCAACAATGGCAGGCAAAGCAAAAGGAGTGGTGAGCCGGGATGAGGGCGAATTGTGGCACAAGAGATTGGGCCATCTTCACCATGGCGCTTTGAAAATTTTGCAGCAGATTTCTACCGGGCTTCCCAAGGGTACACTTATGCAGTCAGATCAGTGCAAGCGATGTACTTTGGGAAAATTTGTGAAGACCAATTTTCATGAGAAGGATAGTTGCGCCACGATGATCCTTGAGAGAATTCACACATACTTGTATGGACCTTGTTGAGTCCCAAAATTGCATCTTTTCCATACACTTTTCCATACCTTTTTCACTCACCTAAACTTCCCAAATTGTCAATATCATGTGCAAAAAGAGCATCTAACATGGTTTTTAATTATATTTTTGTGTTTGCTATTTGATCTAGATTTTGTTCATTCAGCTGCGGAATCTTGCCACTTTCCGCAGCTGCTGCAACTTTCCGCAGCTATTTTGTGAAACTCTATGCTACAAGTGTCTACAAGGAAAACGAGCCACATGGGCAGGTCAGGAATGACGTGGACATGGTTCATGTCCTATTGGTTCAAGAAAACTCATCCAAAGAAGCCGCGGTCAAAGGCGTCCACATGGAAGTCAACCATGGAGTTTCATGTCGGCCGGACTCTGTTTCGTGTCACATGAAGATTCATACGGCCGTTTCTAAGCCTGCGGAGGATAAATCGACATCTGTACAGGGCTCTAGAGTCGAATTAAAGCATCCACCTCTCGTAGATTTACTTTCCAACACGGCCATGCTCCTATATCCGTGGACGTAGTGGTCTACGTGCTCTCCACCAGCATGAACTTTAGGAGACAGTTATAGTTCGTTGTTATATATAATGCGTTTGCATACGCATATAGAGTTAGTTGATATTAGTGAATGTAGTCTCTATTATCTTTTGATTAGTCTGCTCTGTAGTGATTACGTTGCACTTGTGCCGTAACATTACCATTCTGTAATGACTGCTTTTTAATATGAGAAGACTCTGTTTTTCAACTTAATTCGTATTTGAGGACCGTTGCCAAGGCTGGTGTAGAGGGCCCCTGCTCAGCTAAGGTTTTGTGCATTAGTGTATAATTTTAATTTTGTTTCATTGTGTCATAATCCATTCATATGTTCATACATTGCATTTGTTTCATTTCTGTTTATAAACTTCCATAATTTCCATTTCATTTCTGTCTTTCATGTTTTATGTTGATAATCACTGATCAGTGTTCTTGTTTCAGGTTATAGATAGGCAGCCCGAGCATTTTCATAGCTTTTTGACTAGTGACATGGAACTAACATTGTTCTGCTGCTAATTTGATTTTCATAGCTTTTGTTTAATTTCAGTATTGCTTATCTACTTCAGTAGTTAAATTTAGATATACTAATCTGCTCATAGCATCTTCAGTTGCCTCTGAAAGCCACAGCTGGACTGATGGTGAGGGATTGTATTATGAAATGTGTAGTTTAGTATTAGTTTCTTTTCTGCAAATTTAGATATACTAAGCTGCTCATAGCATCTTCAGTTGCCTCCGAAAGCCACAGCTGGACTGATGGTGAGGGATTGTATTATGAAATGTGTAGTTTAGTATTAGTTTCTTTTCTGCAAATTTAGATATATTAAGCCGCTCATAGCATCTTCAGTTGCCTCCGAAAGCCACAGCTGGACTGATGGTGAGGGATTGTATTGTGAAATGTGTAGTTTAATATTAGTTTCTTTTCTGCAAATTTAGATATATTAAGATGCTCATAGCATCTTCAGTTGCCTCCGAAAGCCACAGCTGGACTGATGGTGAGGGATTGTATTTTTCCTTTCAAGTCTTATCATTGTAAATTTCAATTTGCTTTTTAAAGTTTCAAGTTGGTAAATCATTATAGGGGATATAATTTCCTTGAACAAACATAACCAAACTTGTTTTCATCTTAGAATTTCCATTTCACCTTAGAAAACCAAAAACGACAAAAAGTTAAGAAATAGGTTATCTTGCACATATAGTGCGCCGCACTTCATCAGCTTACGATTCCCGGATTGACAAATTAAATGCAGGAATTTAGGACACACTAAATTGACCAAACATTTTGGCGCCGTTGCCGGGGAAGTGTAACTAGGTAGCCAATTTCTTAAAAAAAAAAACATAAAATCATAAAAGAAGGGAAAACTTGATAACTTCTTGAAGTATGCTCTCCTCTTGCACCTAGTGTGATCTGGAGGATCATAAAAGAGAGTTATTGGTTTAGTAATTTCTTAAGTATGCTCTCTTCTTGCACCTAGTGTGATCTGGAAGATCAGAAAGAGAATTATTAGCCCAACTTTTTAAAAAATAAAAAAATGACATGCATAGAGCAAGATATTCTAGGGGAAGGTTTATAACTAAAGCCAAGAGTTCGATTTTCATAACTCCATCTTCTTCAAGGCATAGACCAGATTCACCACCATCTACCCCTAGCCTTAAGATTTTTGGAAGTCAAGGAACAACTGAATTAGAGGATTCTCCTATACCACCTACTAAAACCCACTTAGAGAACAAAGAGACTTTCTCTCATCCTTCCTTGGTAGAAGAACTAGAGGACTATAAGGACTCTAAAGAAACTATCATGGAAGAGGAAGTAATAAATAGAGGTGGAGGTAGAAGAGGAGGAAACAATGGAGATAACAATGGTGAAGGAAATAATGGTAGAAATAGGGAAGGAGACAATTTGTTTGGATTCCCTATAGTTGATGAGGAAACTCATGCAACAATGAAAAATATCTCACCATCTGCTCTCCCTAACTTTTATGGATTGCGAAGTGAGGATCCTGAAACATTTCTGTTTGAGTTTGAAGTTGTGTGCCGAACTTATGACTATATGGAAGACTCTCAAAAACTCAAACTGTTTCCTTCAACATTGAAGGGATCTGCTTTGAAATGGTTCATGGGATTAGCCACTCAATCTATTAGGACTTGGAATGATATGAAACAAACATTTTTGGATAGATACTTGGACTATTGTATGCCCACCAATCACAAGGGTGAGGTATTCAAAATGATGCAAAAAGAAGATGAAAATTTGGAAGACTTACTTGAAAGATTTCAATACAACTTGAAAAGAGCAAAGATGAGCAACTTAGATGATGAAACCCTGAAAGCCCTCATATTAAAAGCCATTAGAGATGAATGGATAGATATTTTAAACATGATGGGGAAAGGAGACATTTCTCAACTTCCACTTCGTGACATAACAGAACTATGTGTCCATCTCTCAAGAGGAAAATTTAAAACAGGAAAAGGGCCTAGGGATCCTTCTCTTATTAGGGCTAACAAATCTACAACTGGATCAGTAAGTAGGGCAGAGATTGGTAATATGCTTGATGAGTTCAAAACTGATATCTTAGGAAGCCTTAGTGAACAACTAGACACCCTTAAAATCCAAAACAAGCAGAAAGCAGAAACAGATGCTTTAGCCATCTTTTGTCCGAAATGTAGGAAGAAACATGCTTTAAGGGAATGTCCCTTGGATGCAAAAGTTGCAGAAACATGTATGATTTTTTCAGAGAATCATGAGATCAAGGATTGTCCTTCAATTCCTGGACTCCAAGCTGTTTTTCAAGAAGACCCAAATTCAGTAGAATCTCTCTGTTTTGTTGCAAGGAGACCTTGGCAGGGACAACAATCTCAAGGGTTTAACAACCCTATGAATCTTCAAACCCCACCAAATTGGAATCCTTGGCAACAACCTTGGCCCCAACATCAAAATTCATATCAGCCATGGGTACAGGGGATGCATAATCCTTATGGGAGATTTGCTCAATTTTATCAATATCCTCCATCTTTTCAAAATCAACAAGCTCCATAACTTCCAAGCCCAAATCCACAACTTTCATTGCCATTTCCACAACAACAACCTTCTCAACAAAATACAAATCCTCAACTCATGCTCCCATACCAACAGAAGACAAATCAACTTCCAGCTCAGCCATTGTCAAATCCTAACAATAAGAATCCTCAAACTACTTATATGGTAGAAGGACAACAATTTCCTACCTATATGATTGTTCCTCTCAACGATGTACAACTCAGATCTGGTAGAGTTTTAGAAAAACCTTCTATAGATATTCAAGAGCAAGATACCTCTGAGGAGGACTCTCTTCAAGTTAATAAGGGTTCTAAGGAAGAATCTCTTCAAAATTCAAGCATGCAAAAAGAAAAAGAAAAGTTAACACCCACAACTCCTATAGTTGAGCAACCTGCATCTTCATCTACACCTCCTTTTCCGGAAAGACTACAAATTGATAAGGGGGTGGAAAACAAATCTTGTTGCCTAACTATGACTTTCTAGATGAATTGAAGAATGTTTGTATCAAGATTCCATTGCTACAAGCCATTCGAGAAATTCCTATTCTAGAAAAAACCATAAAGGAGTTGAGTTTCAAAAGACCAGGAAGAAAGTTAAAGGACACAAGAAGAATCCACCTGGTAGGAAAGATTGCAGACATTATGATGGGAAAAATTACCATGCAGAAGTATGTAGATCCAGGAAGTCCAATTGTCAAGACACATATAAATGGGATAGAAATTCCAAACACATTGATTGACTTAGGGGCCGCTATCAACATTATGAGTAGACAGACTATGGAACAGCTAAAACTTCCTAACCTTCTTTTTACACCTACTTTACTGCAACTTGCAGATCGATCAGTTATTAAACTAGATGGTGTATTAGAAGATATTTCAGTCTCCTTAGATTCTTGGGAATATCCAATAGATTTTATGATTTTGACTCCCAAGAGTAATCTAGGAGGGCACCCACTTATCTTAGGAAGACCTTGGCTAGCCACAGCTGATGCTTTCATTAGTTGTAGATTTGGGGATATGTACATTTCTAATGGTAATTCGAAAAAGAAATTCAATTTGTATCCTCCAGCAAAAGCAATCACAGAAGTAGGAGACAATGAATGGGTCGATGATGAGGACACTATACAACCTGTCTTTACCATTTCTGAAATCAGTGAGGATAGTCAAATTCTGAACACATTAGAAAATTTTGAGACATCTTCAGAATATGACCCCACACAATTTCAGTTGGAATCCGACATAGAATATTTATCATCAAGACAAATGTCTCTTTACTCTATGGAAGATTTTGGTAATTCTGCTATTGAGATTTTTCCAGGAAAAACATTGAATATCAACAAACATTTGGAGAAGTCACAACAAGAAGAACTAACCAGAATCTTGCAAAAACATTCTACTGCATTTGCATGGGAGTATACCGACATGAAGGGTATTGATCCTAAGACTTGCATCCATCATATCTATATTGAGGAAAACAGTAGACCAATCAGACAACCTCAAAGAAGGATGAATCCAAATCTTAGAGAGATAGTGAAAGAAGAGCTCCAAAAACTTCTCAATGTAAACTTCATTTATCCAATTTCAGATAGCCGATGGGTTTCTCCTTTGGTTATAGTAACTAAAAAGAATGGTAAATGGAGGGTATGCATTGATTACAGGGAATTGAACAAAGCAACTTTGAAGGATCACTTTCCTTTGCCTTTTATCGATCAGGTATTAGACACATTAGCAGGTAAAAAGTACTTTTCATTTTTGGATGGTTTTAGTGGCTATAATCAAATTCAGGTAGCACCCGAAGATCAAGATAAGACCACATTTACTTGTCCATGGGGAACTTTTGCCTACCGAGTGCTTCCTTTTGGGTTATGTAATGCACCAGCAACATTCCAAAGAGCAGTACTAGGAATTTTTTCTGATCTAATCCATGATTGTGTAGAGGTTTATATGGATGATTTTACAGTTTATGGTAATTCATTTGAAGATGCATTAGAAAATTTGGAAAAAGTTCTCATAAGATGTAAAGAAACAAACCTTTCATTAAGCCATGAAAAATGCTTTATGATGTTTACTGAAGGGATTGTTTTAGGACATCATATTTCAAGAGATGGGATTAAGGTTGATAGATCAAAGTTGAAGTCATCTCCAAGTTACCTATTCCAAATTGTCAAAGAGATGTTAGAAGTTTTCTAGGATTTACTGGTTACTATAGAAGATTTATAGAAAACTTCACTAAAATAGCATCTCCACTCTTCAAGTTGCTTACAAAAGACTGTGAATTTAAATGGGATCCCGATTGTCAATCAGCTTTTGAAACTTTGAAAACAAGAATATCTGAAGCACCTATCTTGAGAGGACCAAATTGGAAACTTCCTTTCCATATTTCTACAGATGCTTCAGATACAGCTCTTGGAGCTGTGTTGGGTCAAAAAGATTTAATTCCTTATGCCATTTATTACACCCGTAAAAATTTGACTCCCACAGAGTTGAACTATACTGTGACTGAAAAAGAGTTTTTAGCTGTTGTTCATGCAATTAATAAGTTTAGACATTACATAACAGGCTATGAAACTTTTATTCATACTGACCATTCTGCAATTAGATATTTAATGAACAAACCCGTTACTAATGGCAGAGTGACAAGATGGCTTTTAATTTTGCAAGAATTCAATATTATTGTGTTGGATAGACCAGGAAAACAGAATACAGTAGCTGATTTCTTGTCTAGAATTCAGAATACTAAAGAAGATTCTCCTGTAGAGGATAAGTTTCCTGATGAATACTTGTTTGCAATAACTATTAAGACTCCTTGGTATGCAGATATTGCTAACTATTTGGTTACAGGGAAACTGCCTCCACATTTATTTCCAAGTGAAAAAAGAAAGATTATTCAGGAGAGTTCAAAATATTCATGGATTTCTAACGAATTGTTTAAAATAGGGCCAGATCTTGTGATCAAAAGATGTGTCAGGGAAGATGAAATGCCTGATATTCTTAAGGCATGTCATGATGAACCATGCGGCGGACACTTTGCAGACAAAAGGATGGCCTATAAAATCCTCTCTTTAGGATATTATTGGCCTTCTCTCTTCAAAGATGCAAAACAATATGTCAGAAGGTGTGACAGCTGCCAAAGAGTAGGGAAACCTACCCTTTCAAATGAAATGCCATTGCAAACACAGGTACTCATTGAACCCTTTGAAAAATGGGCTTTAGATTTAATTGGACCTATTAATCCACCATCTAAGCAAAAGAAGTATATATTGGTTTGTACTGATTATGTTACTAAATGGGTAGAAGCCAAAGCATTAGTATCTGCTACTGAAAATTCATTTGTTCATTTTCTTTATGAGGATATTTTTACTCGCTTTGGTGTTCCAAGAGAAATTGTGACAGATCAGGGGAGCCAATTCACATCCAATTTGGTGGAGAAGTTGATGGAAGAATACAAAATCAAGCACAGAAGATCTACTCATTACCATCCACAAGCAAATGGTCAAGTGGAGTCCACAAACAAAGTTCTTGAAAGTATCATCACCAAAACTGTTCATCTACATAGAAGAGATTGGGCAGAAAGGCTTCCAGAAGCCTTGTGGGCCTACATAACTACATGGAGGAATACAACAGGACATTCTCCCTATGAACTTGTTTATGGGAAAGAAGTCTTGCTCCCCATTGAGTTCCAAGTCAAGACCTTCAAGATAGCAGTTCAGTTGGGGATGGACTTATCAGAAGCCCCAAAGCATAGAATGGAGCAGTTGAATGAGCTAGATGAGATCAGACAAGAAGCAATTCTAAGAACTGATCTAGTTCAATATCAAAGAACTAAATGGCATGAAAAATATATCAAAGAGAAGAAGTTTCAAGAAGGAGATTGGGCATTGTTATTTGATTCCAAGTTTAAAGATTTTCAAGAAAAATTTCAGACTCATTGGCTTGGGCCATATGAGATTGACAAGATCTTTAGCAATGGAGCTGTAAGAACCAAGACCATTGATGAGTTTCAAACTCCTCTTATTGTGAATGGCCATAGATTGAAATTTTATCATAAGCCACTCTCAAAAGAGGATTTTGTCAAAAAATTTCAAGAAAGTTCTGCAATCAGGCTGGTACAGAAGAATTCTTCTTCTCCACCAACCTAGTTCTTTTGTTCTTTTCAGTTAAAAAAAAAATAAATAAATAAAAAATGGTATAAGCCTGAAAACCAATCATTGATTGGCAGTCTTATGCAGAAAATATAGGGTGAAAATCAGGAACACCTGACACTCTATATTTTCCAAAAAAAAAAAAAATCTCTCTTTCATTTCACAAGCTTTGTCACCACCCACTCCATTTCATTCCACTTCATTCCATTTCATTTCATTTCATTTCACTTCATTCCACTTCATTTCATTCCATTCCATCAATAAAAATCTTTTTCATGACCATTTCTGTCTGGTCATTTGTCATTTGATCATTTCTATTCATCCAAGTAATAGCTGTGTCAGTTTCCGTAGCTGACATCTGTTTCCGCAGCCAGAAGCAGATTCCGCAGCTACTACTCTGTTTTCAAAGAGAATGTACAGTCAGATGTTATTTCCATAATTAGAAAATAAAATGCAGGTGAGAGGATCAATGGAGCATTCAAGACACCAATGGAGATCAATCAGTTGAAGACCAAGGGCAAAGGCAAAGATTCCAAAGGTATGAATAAAATTTATTTCAAATAGTATTGAAAAACACATTTTTATATAGTTCTAAACCATGAGCTCTATCCATTACGCGCAATGATTATATTGACAGTTCCGTAACCTTTCACGATCTCCATATTATCCTCTTGCATTCATTCACAAACGGTTTTATCATTAAAAGTCCGATTTTCACTCATGTTCCAATATCCCACCGGAGATAATGAGACGTATTTGATTTGACCAAGGACTCTTACAGCCGCATGAATTCATAACCGTTGATTGAAACATGTTCATATTTATTACATAGCCACCAAAATTCAAAACGCTGCCGAATGTATTATACTTTGTTAATCTCTTTGTCGTGTCTCTGCCGTGTTTACGAAAACCCCACTCTGTTCATTCTCACTCCCGGATATCTACCCACAGTCTCACTCCATCCCGTTTATGGTGCTCATTTCCATTTTATGATACATCCCCACAGCCATTGTGCTCGTTCCTGTGCATTCAACCATTCTATTTCCATTTGAAACCCTCACGAAGGCAAATTTGTGAAGAACAGAAAAGTGAAATGGGAAAATTGCTAAGAGCAGAGCCGGAAGGACCGAAGTTTATAGAGGGATATCCGCAAGTAAAGGAGATATTGAAGAAAGCAAAATGGCTGCGTTTTATCCAGAAATTCAGAGGTTACCACAAAGAAGTTACGAAAGCATTTGCAAGGTCGTTTGATGGCTCGGAAGCAGAAATTGGAGACCTTAAGTTTATGGTCAATGAAGCATCTATAGCAACAGCCACGGAACTTCTTCAGGAGGGAGAGCGTTGGTTCAAAAATAAAAGCATCAGTGATGAGGCATGGAGAACAATCTTATGAAACCAAGGTATGGATATAACTGTTTTTAAAAGAGGAATTCCTGTGCATGCATTGAAAGAAGAATGGGCCACTTTACTGCTAGTTGTTCAGAAATTCATTACATGTGAAGGCCGTTTTGGGTCCATGTATATGTACCATACCAGGCTATTGATGAATTTTCTAGAAAATCAAACTCTCAATCTCCCATATTTTATATTCAATAGCTTGAAGAAAATGGTTGTGACTGTTCAAAAACACTTAGGAGATGTAGAGCCCCATATATATCACCACGGCCTTATAAAAATTCTGATTGAAAATGAGTTAAAGGAAAGAAAAGACACATGGGAACAATTTCTAGTTAGAAATTTCTTTGAGGAACCTCAGGAAATTCCTGAAGGTAGTTCAACAAGAAGGAGTAGAAGAAAAAGACTAAATGTTGAAACCCAAATTACTCCTACTCAGGAAATTCCTGCAGCTAGCACAACAAGAAGAAGTAGGAGGAAAATAATAATTGATGAAATCCAAAATACTCCTACTACTACTATGGAAAGAACTGATAGGGAAGAGAGACTGGTAAAAAGGAAGAAGAAGGAAATCAAGGGTAAGAAGCCAATAACACCAAAAGGGAAAGAAACTATTGAGGCTGTACATAAAACTCCTTCTTCTGAAGAAGAAGATCATCAAATGCTATCTGAAAGATTAGTTTATCTTCAAAAACAGTCATCTATATGCAAGAAGGCAGAGAAAGGAAAACAAGAACAAAAGGGTAGTGTACCACAGCGTGTGAGGAGAAGCAGCAGACTTAAGGGGAAATTGAGAAAAACGCAAATTAAGGGTCCTCATTTCATTGATTTGGGTGAGGAGACATCTGAACAGTCCCCAACTGACCATAGTCCATCTCAGTCAGTTAGTGAACCTGGTTCATTCCATTCCCAATCAGACAATGAGCATACTCCATCTTATTCTTAGCAAAATATTGATGTAAGCCCTCCTCGGCCAGATTTTGAAATTAACTCTCCTTCACGGCATCTTGGGGACAGTCCAATAAAAATGACACCCGAAATAGACCCCAAGCAGCAGGAGGTATATGACTATATAGAATCTTTGGAAAAGGCAGCCACAGGTCCAAGTACTTCTTCCATTCAGCCTCATACATTGCAGGATGATTTAGTTCAATCATTAAAACAGGAAATTTTTGAGCTGGAGCTTTTAAATAGGCACATCAAAAATGAAAATGAAACATTGAAAGAACAAGGCAAACTGACAAGATCATCCATGATAATACTATGTTACATTTGGGAATATGGCAAAAGAAGAATAAGAAATTGAAAAGGAAATGCCAGAAATTGAGCAGAGCACTTGTAAATATCAAATTTAGGTGCTTAATGAAGAAACCCAGAATGTTGGCAGTACCAAGGAAAAAGAGGAGAGGATTGGATGTGCTGGCTGAAGTATCAAGGCACATGAACTGAAGAAAGAGTATCAAAATTTTGGTTGCATGAGGACATGCAACACCTTCACAGTGGGGGTATGTTGAGTCCCAAAATTGCATCTTTTCCATACACTTTTCCATACCTTTTTCACTCACCTAAACTTCCCAAATTGTCAATATCATGTGCAAAAAGAGCATCTAACATGGTTTTTAATTATATTTTTGTGTTTGCTATTTGATCTAGATTTTGTTCATTCAGCTGCGGAATCTTGCCACTTTCCGCAGCTGCTGCAACTTTCCGCAGCTATTTTGTGAAACTCTATGCTATAGGTGTCTACAAGGAAAACGAGCCACATGGGCAGGTCAGGAATGACGTGGACATGGTTCGTGTCCTATTGGTTCAAGCAAACTTATCCAAAGAAGCCGCGGTCAAAGGCGTCCACATGGAAGTCAACCATGGAGTTTCATGTCGGCCGGACTCTGTTTCGTGTCACATAAAGATTCATACGGCCGTTTCTAAGCCTGCGGAGGATAAATCGACATCTGTACAGGTCTCCAGAGTCGAATTCAAGCATCCACCTCTCGTAGATTTACTTTCCAACACGGCCATGCTCCTATATCCGTGGACGTAGTGGTCTACGTGCTCTCCACTAGCATGAACTTTAGGAGACAGTTATAGTTTTTTGTTATATATAATGCGTTTGCATACGCATATAAAGTTAGTCGATATTAGTGAATGTAGTCTCTGTTATCTTTTGATTAGTCTTCTCTGTAGTGATTACGCTGCACTTGTGCCGTAACATTACCATTCTGTAATGACTGCTTTTTAATATGAGAAGACTCTGTTTTTCAACTTAATTCGTATTTGAGGACCGTTGCCAAGGCTGGTGTAGAGGGCCCCTGCTCAGCTAAGGTTTTGTGCATTAGTGTATAATTTTAATTTTGTTTCATTGTGTCATAATCCATTCATATGTTCATACATTGCATTTGTTTCATTTCTGTTTATACACTTCCATAATTTCCATTTCATTTCTGTCTTTCATGTTTTATGTTGATAATTACTGATCAGTGTTCTTGTTTCAGGTTATAGATAGACAACCCGGGCATTTTCATAGCTTTTTGACTAATGACATGGAACTAACATTGTTCTGCTGCTAATTTGATTTTCATAGCTTTTGTTTAATTTCAGTATTGCTTATCTGCTTCAGTAGTTAAATTTAGATATACTAATCTGCTCATAGCATCTTCAGTTGCCTCTGAAAGCCACAGCTGGACTGATGGTGAGGGATTGTATTATGAAATGTGTAGTTTAGTATTAGTTTCTTTTCTGCAAATTTAGATATATTAAACTGCTCATAACATCTTCAGTTGCCTCCGAAAGCCACAGCTGGATTGATGGTGAGGGATTGTATTATGAAATGTGTAGTTTAGTATTAGTTTCATTTCTGCAAATTTAGATATATTAAACTGCTCATAACATCTTCAGTTGCCTCCGAAAGCCACAGCTGGACTGATGGTGAGGGATTGTATTATGAAATGTGTAGTTTAGTATTAGTTTCTTTTCTGCAAATTTAGATATATTAAGTTGCTCATAACATCTTCAGTTGCCTCCGAAAGCCACAGCTGGACTGATGGTGAGGGATTGTATTATGAAATGTGTAGTTTAGTATTAGTTTCTTTTCCGCAAATTTAGATATATTAAATCATGCATGACATCTTCAGTTGCCTCCGAAAGCCACAGCTGGACTGATGGTGAGGGATTGAATCATGAGTGTATGGTTTAGTATTAGTTTACTTTCTGCAAATTAAATATCAGTTACTCAAATTGTTTATGATTACTTCCAAAAATCATAGCTGGACTAATGATGAAGGATCAGAAGATAAATTGATGTAATCTGATTTAGATTTATTTTGTTGCAATTTTGAATTTCCTTAAGCATAGTTTCTTTTATGTTTAGTTGGCAACAAGAATAGTTTAGTTTTCATGCTAAATAGTTCATTGTTTTGATTTATTAGATTAGCAGCACCTTTTCATTTCAGCAGCACATTTTCATTTCCTTTCAAGTCTTATCATTGTAAATTTCCCATACTTGTTTTCATTTTAGAATTTCCATTTCATCTTAGAAATCCAAAAACGACAAAAAGTTAAGAAATAGGTTATCTTGCACATATAGTGCGCCGCACTTCATCAGCTTACGAATCCCGGATTGACAAATTAAATGCAGCAATTTAGGACACACTAAATTGACCAAACACTTACCTCATGAGGAGGGTTGCATTTCTTCTTCTAATGATTCTTATTTTGTCTGCTTTCCAGCCATAGGAAAAGGTTTTGTAGGTATGCTAACTTTCACCCTTTTTTTTAGCCTTCTACCCCTAATTGGTTCATCAGTAGGCTCTTTCCCAATTCTAAGTTCAACATGCTGATTCTGGGTTTCCACTTCTACCTGAATTCCTCCTGAAGTCGTGGTATGTTTCCCCCAGCTTGTCCTCAGCCTCTTTCACTTGAATTCTTCCCAAGTTTTTCCTTTCTGTCCTAGGTTATCCAACACGATTAATTTGATGATTCCATGATTGGTCACACATGCCTCCGAGTGTGTTGTTGTCTTTACTACTGCCCCCATATGCTTGATGTTCCCTAACAAGTAGAATGGAAGATTAATATTTTGTTGGTGCCGAAGGTGATTAAGTAGAGGAAAGTCATAGTTAAACACTATTGTAGATCTTCCCTCACAAGTGACATATTTAATTAAACCAAGGGTGACATCTGCCCAAGGATGAGGAAGCAACAACCTGTCAATTCCTCTCTCTTTCTTCTCTAGTTTTTTTTCTCCTTCTAGGAAGTCTTCTTTCAAGGAGGGGACATTTATTTTTCTGTTAAACCATCTCCGTCCCTCTACTGGAAATGAAGTTACCCGATAAATTACCTCTTTAGTCACCTCAACTTGCAAGCCCCTAACTCGGTTCTGATTTTTGTTCAAATTCCGAGCGAATTCGATTGCCACCACCTCGTCTGAGCCTTCTAGATTTTGGAAATATGTAATCCATCCGGTGTCTCTGAATATATGGTAGGATTATGGAAAATTATACAAGACGTCCATAGAATCCAACTCGTGCCTGACCACTGCTCCACCCATCTTGTTTTTTGTTTCTGATTTCGCTTCTTGCTGCTCAACCCCACTGTAATATCACTACACTTCTCACTACTTCTCGGTGTCTCTGCTTATCCCAATTGAGGAGTTTTCAATGAGGATGCAAGGTTTCAATCGAGGAGGTTGATGGGAGGTGATATATTTTATGGATTACCGAATTTTAACTCACACTAATCTTCATAAATGTCTTGTTATGGAAAGTAATGGGATCTAGTACACACGCTCTTTTCCAACCAGATTTAGTCATCATTGGCATTTGTGTTATTAGTTGGGTGCATGCAGATTTAATAGAGGTTTATGACTAAAAATTTTTGCAATGATTTCAATACATATCCCCTCCCCCATCTTAATGGTGACTGTCGCCCATGACAGTCACGGGAATATCATTACTTCTACCAATTAATCACCAAATCATAAATTATAACGTTACCTTTTGAATGACATACCTGAGGTGACGTGGAGGAAGATTTTGGATTGGCAGTGTTCTGATTGCAGCGCTCATGTTGTTGTGCTTTGTTGGCATGATTATTGTTGTTATGGGATGAAATATAAGAAACAGTGTTCGTGGTTGTCGACTGTTACATGTGTAACAGCTAAGACAACCCTTAGACTATTATTCAAAAAACATAATAATCAGGAGAAATTGGTACAGAAAATAAAATTAAATGAATACCATCATCCTATAAAATATATTAGGAAGGGAATATGATGTTTTGGGAATTAAAAAATGGGTGTAACAGTCGCCACAAGAGTGGTTTTTAGCTGTTACCAACTGTTTGAATACGCCCCGAAAAGGTGTTTTCACAGTTAGATTTATTATTTTTGTTTTTGTTTTTATTTTGTTATTTATTTATTTATTATTATTATTTTAAATATATGTAATCGCTGCCACAAGGGTGGTTTTCAACTACTGCACTTATTGGAAATTCAATTTTCAGGTTGCACAGGAGAATGTTCCCCTGCTGCCATAGCATGAAGATCAGAGTCCACGACAATGTTAAAAAATGATTCCTTTTGAAGTGGGTTGATGCTATAACCTTAGACGGTTCCCATTAACTAGTAACGGTGTCTTAGCACTATCAATGGTGACCAATTGTATAATCCCATTGTCAAATATCGTGTCCACTTCGTAAGGACCTAGCCATTTGGTGCAGATCTTGCCTTTGAAATCTTTGAACCTTGAATAATACAAAAGAGCCCAATCTCCTTTCTGGAAAAATTTCTTCTTAATAAACCCATCATGCCATCTAGCTCTTTGTTATTGAATGATCTCTGTCTGTTGAATAACAAACATTCCTTTCTCTTCCAACTCATTGAGCTGGTTTAGTCTTTGTGTTTGTGTCGTACTCAAATCCAAATCGTCCTGCAATGATGTTCTTAATGTCTTTATTTCAAAATCTATGGGGAATAGAGGATTCTTAACCTACCCGAATTCATAGGGTGAGAATCATATAGTATTCCTCCATGTTGTCCTATAAGCCCACAGTACCTTTGGAAGTTTCTCAGCCTAGTTTCTTCAGTGGCTGGCTACTGTCTTTTCTAAAATTCCCTCAATGACTTTATTGATGCTTTCCACTTGACAATTTTCTTGTGGGTGTATATGGTGAAGTGATTCTGTGATGAATTCCATAATTTTCAACCAGCTTCTTGATCAAATGAGATGTGAACTTAGGCCCCCCATATGTCACTATCTCTCTGGGTATCCCAAAGCGAACAAAAATATCTTCAAACAGGAAGTCTGGAACAACCTGCTCTGTTGATCTAGTTAGTGCCTTTCCTTCAACCCATTTTGTGACATAATCGGTGCAGACCAATATGTATGATTTTTGCTGTGATGAAGGATTAATTTTCCTCAAAAAGTATAGGAACCATTTCTCAAATGGTTCTATCACTATCTGAGGCTGTAACGACATCTCATTTGATTTCAGAGGCTGGCCCATCCTTTGACAGTTATCACATCCTTTCACAAACTTCTTGGCATCCTGGAATATAGTTGGCCAGTAGTACCCTGTTGAGAGTACTATATAAATTTAATAAAATAACATGTATATTACCGAACTCCCCTGATCTAAAAATTAAATCCACTATTAAATACAGAATCCTTCTACTCAATTCTTTGCAGAAATTAAATCGCCAAACACATGAAGAAAAATCAAGCGCACATAGCAAGATGTTTTACTAAGAAAGATTAAAGCTAAAAACCCCAACTATCATATATTATGTATATCATGGAATCATGAAACAATATTATACAAAGCTCAACACATAGAGCTCTGAGTACAATATACAATTGTCTCACACTGTCATGCAGAAAATTGCATTTCTATGCACCATTTTCTTGCCTCCTGAGAGACTGCCTCCACTGTGCAATCCCTAATGAAGAATATCGCTGAATGAATTCAATATTTCCTTGCCTTGACTGCGCAATAATCATTGGAAAATCCAATGTGTGTGTAGATTCATTGAATGCATCACTATAGTCACAACTGATAGTCAAACACACCCTTTCACCTATCTCTCCACCGGATCTCCACTGGATATGACATGAAAATAGTTAACTGTTGTATTTCTTCAGTTTCTAGTAAGACACTACTTGTGAATTAATTAAATAATTAATTCACTCATCTTTCACTAGTGTATCTTTAGTTACAACTAGCACAACTGAGTTTAACTCACTTAACTGAGTTAAACTAAATAAAAAATCCCATAACTACACTTCCAACTCTGTTACAACTGTGTCACACTCAGTTACAATGAATTCCATCATGCATGAGTCACCAAACAACCTTGGAATGTGTAATTCCTTCAGCTAACTGGTTTTCGACATCAATTGACTGAAATCAAGTGCTCCAAGAGAATAAGTTATTATTTATTATCTAATTATCATTAAGGGCTAATAATAATGGACATGCATTCTATTTTTATATTTGCGATCTATAAATAGACTTCGCCCATCTTCTAAAATTAAATACTCATCTAAATATAGAATTTTCTCAACCATCTAGAACCAAAATCCTGCTAATTTTATAATATGCTCACCATTCTAAAAATAGACATACAACTAAAAATAGCCTGCGGGCCCCACCTAGTGAAGGTGCTTAATTTTCACTAGGATCATCATCTTGTTGAATCTCAACACTCCCTCTCAAAAAGAAAGTGATTATCCTTCACCCTAATCCTGTCTCTATGGTATTCAAATTTTCTCCTGGTGAGCGCCTTCATCAGAATATCTGCATCCTGATCTTCTGTAGGAATCTACTGAAGCTACATGATCTTCTGCTGCACACAATATCTGATATGATGATACTGGATATCTATATTCTTAGATCTATCATGAAACACATGATTAATCAAGAGTTTAATGCTACTTTGATTATCACAATGAATCACTATAGGATCTAAATGAGAATCGAACAAACTGACCAGGATCTTCCTCATCCAGATGGCCTCACATGTAGCTTGAATTTCTGCCATGTATTTTGCTTCTGTTGAGCTGAGTGCCATAGATATTTGTTTCCTGTTGTACCAATAAATATTTGTAGAGCTGATACTAAAAACCCCTCTTGATGTGTTGTTTCTGTCCGTTGGGTTTCCTCCCCAATCCGTGAATCTATGCAACTTCACCTCATCCGTCTGTCTGTACCATAAGCCATACTCAGATGTTCCCTTGAGATATCTCAGGACATGCTTTCCTGCCATCCAAAAGAGCTTGGTAGGATTAACCATCGCTTGACTAAGTTGGTTCACCACATAGCATATGTACGGTCTTGTATTAACTAAATACATGAGCGAACCCACCAACTATCGATAGACAGTAGCATCCACTACCTCTGCTGATGTAGCATCCTCTTTCCTCAAGTTTCCTGGAAGAGGAGTATCCATGGGTTTGCAGTCCTCCATGTGAAAATTATCGAGTATCTCCCATGCATACTTTCCTTGAGACACAAACAATTCACCTTTTCGCTGCCATATTTCCAATCCAAGGAAATAATGAAGGAGATCCATATCCTTCATCTCAAACTCCTTTGCAAGGTCCTCCTTGAATGAGTGTATCAGCTTCTCATCACCGTTCAGTACCAAATCATCAACATAAAGAACAATGATTAAAATATTACCCTCCACCACAATTTGGTAAAGGTTTGCATCCGCCTCACTCTTGGTGAAGCCAAGTCTAGTGAAATAGCTGTCGATCCGAGTGTACCGAGCACGGGGTACTTGCTTCAGCCCATAGAGCGCTCTTTCGAGTCTGTACACATGTGAATCACTGCTGAAGATATCAAATCCTTTAGGCTGCTCAATTTACACTTCTTCATTAATGATCCCATTAAGGAACGCAGTCTTCAGATCCATCTGATGAATGTGCCAACCCATCTACGCTGAGAGAGCAAGGATGGTCCTTATGGAAGAATACCATGTGACAGGTGCAAAGTTTTCTTCATAATCAATCCCCTCGATTTGTGAGAAGCCCCGAGAAAAAAATCTTGCCTTATACTTATCAAAACTCCCATCAGCAGCTTGCTTTACCTTGTAGATCAATCTTGAACCTACCACTCATTTATCAACCGGCCTTGGAACAATTTCCCAAGCATTGTTTTTGACAATGGAATCATACTCCTCCACCATGGCATCTACCCATGTGGGCTCTTGCACTACTTCCTGAAAAGAAGATGGATTTCTCATGATAAATTTTCTCATGAGAGCCATGTATCTAATGAATCGGTCAGGAGAATCTCTCTGTCTGCACTGTGAAGTAGGGGCTCCTACATTTTGTGCTGCATCAAGCTTCAACCTCTTAGATTTTGTGGTACGCCTTCTGCCAGTTCTGATGTTTGGCTCTGCATGAGTGGACTCCTCCACTCCATGATCCTCCTCCTGTCACTGACTCCACATCTTGAGGCTCATCTTTGGGAAGAAGCAGTTCCTCCTCTGCATGCAAGTCTAGCTCCCTCTTAAGTGACAACTTCATGGCTTTCTCCTCAATGAATTTTATATCTCATCGCACTGTAGTCATCCGAATGTTTGGAAAATACACATCATAATTATGGGATGTTTCTGTGCACCCCAAAAATATCCCAACTTTTGCAGTTGACTCCAGCTTCTTCCTGGCATATTTGGTCACATGCACATAAACATATGAGCAAAAAATATTAAAGTGAGAAACATCTGGTTTCTTACTAGTAAAAGCTTCTTCAGGTGTAATTATGCCAAGTACTCTACGAGGACAATGGTTTTGCACATAAACCGTAGTCTTGCATGCTTCTGCCCACGAGTGCACTGGCAGGCCCTGATCATGCAGCATAGCTCATGCAACACCCATGATCATTATGTTATTCCTCTCCACGACCCTAGTCTGTTGTGGGTTATGAGGCACTATGAGTTCTCTTCAAATTCCTTCTTTTCTATAGAAGTCCTTGAATTTTTTCGAGATATATTCACCACCATTATCACTCTGTAGAGCCTTCACTTGCTTCCTCGACTCCTTATCCACCAATGCTTTAAACTCATGGAACTTTGAGAATGTTTGATCCTTCTTCTGCATGAAGAAGATCCAGTATCTATGAGAATATTCATCAACAAAAATAACATAATACCTGTGATTTGATGTTGAAGAAACTGAGAATGGTCCACACACATTTGTGTGAATTCTCTCCAGGATCACCGAAGCATGGTTCTCCTTTTCATTAAAGGTGGTCTTAAAAAAATTACCCATAGTACATCCCTTGCATTGATCTATCTGTGCAAGTGCACCCTTGGGAAGTCCAGTAGAAATCTGCTGCAAAATCTTCAAGGCGCCAGGGTGAAGATGGCCCAATCGCCTATGCCATAATTCGCCCTCATCCCAGCTCACCACTTCTTATTCTTTGCCCACCATTGCAGCATAGCCATCTACCTATAGCTTTTAGATATTCTTGACTCCAATCCCTATCCTCTTGGTTTGACCCATTTTTTTATGTCACAGGAAAGATTTTCCATTACTGAAAACAACGTCATAACCTTTGTCCTCCAACATCGTGACTGAGACCAAGTTATTCTTTAGACCTGGAACATGCATAACATCTTTCAAAAAAAATGGTTTACCTAACTCCCTCTCAAAGGTAATGGTACCAATGCCGGTTGCACTGTATCGTCCATCATCTCCCATATCTATATGCATTTGGAGATCTTTCTCCTCCAAGTCGTTGAACAAATCCTTATCTCCTGTCATGTGGAAGGAAGCACCACTATCAAGACACCACACTGATCCCATTGCACTTGAAACCAAGCATGTGATCAAGGATAAATCAAGTTCAAATTTCAAGGCAAGGGCCTCACCAGCTGCAACTCCAACAACCTTCTTGTTCTCCTTTTTCTGTGGGCAGTTTTTGGCGAGATGCCCATGTTTGTGACAGTGAAAACACTTCACCTTGGATAAATCCAACTTCTTTCCTTTTGCCTTGGATTTTGAATTGCATTTCTTCCCCTTCCCTTTCCTCTCTTTGGCAGCCAAAGCAAAATCTTCTTCATCATCATGTTTTGATGAAGAGCCATCGTTGGTACTCCGCCTTATCTCCTCCTGCACTAGATCCGACCAAATTTGCTCCCAATCTGGCAGTTTCTCTAACCCATTGACAAAGTCTTGAGAACTATGACAACTCTTCGGAAGTCCAAGGAGAGCCAAGCTCACCAAGTCATCATCAGAAACTATAATTCCCACACTCCCCTGCTCATCCCTACTTTGGAAAAACTTCATGAGATACTTTGGAATACAGTCACCCTTCTCCATTTTGATTTTTCTGAGTTTATCTTTCAGTGCCAACTTCCTATGGTCGCTTCTTCTTTGGAAAAGATCTATCAATGCCTTCCACATTGCAAATGGAGTTCCTTTCCCATGAAGGCTTGACACAATATCATCTTTCATGCCTTCCAACATAATTCTTCTTGTCTTTGCTACTTTATTTTGCCAGGCATCACATAATGCAGCATCCGTTGAAGTGGGCTTAGGAACGTCGCTATCGTTGAAATCATTCAGGCCATTATCTTCAAGCACCGCCTCCATCCTGTCCTTCCAGGATATGTAGTTAGAGATTCCCTCGAGTGCACACTCCAACCATAACCCATTGAAATCCATTTCAATGTTTACTCAATTGTCGCACCAAGAAATTCTTGCAGCAAATTTGAAATGTTCCACTAGCACAAAACTCAGCACTGCTTCAATATTGCAATCTCCACTAATCAACACCACTCCGATACCATGTAAAAATTTAATACAATAACATGTATATTATCGGACTCCCTTGATATAATAATTAAATCCACTGTTAAATACATAATACTTCTACTCAATTCTTTGCCGAAATTAAATCGCCAATTACAAAACACATGAAGAAAAATCAAGCGAACATAACAAGATGTTTTACTGAGAAAGCTTAAAGCTAAAATCCCCAACTATCAAATATTATGTATATCATGGAATCATGAAACAATATCATACAAATATCAGCTCATAGAGCTCTCAGTACAATATACAATCGTCTCACACTGTCATGCAGAAATTTGCATATCTATGCACCAATTTCTTGCCTCCTCACAGCCTGCCTCCACTGCATCATCCTTGCTGAAGAAGATCCCTGAAAGAATTTGATCTTGAATTTCCTTGACTGTGCAATCCAAATTGGCAACTCTAATTTGTGTGTAGATGCATTGAATGCATCACTATAGTCACAAATGATATTCAAACACACCCTTTCACCTATCTCTCCACTGGGTCTCCACTGGATCTGACATGCAAGTAGTTAACTGTTGTATTTCTTTAGTTTCAAGTAAGACACCACTTTTGAATTAATTAAATAATTAATTCACTCATATTTTAATAGTGTATCTTTAGTTACAACTAGCACAACTGAGTTTAACTCACTTAACTAAGTTAAACTAAATAAAAACTCCCATAACTACTCTTCCAACTCTGTTACAACTATGTCACACTTAGTTACAACGAAGTCCATCATGCATGAGTCACCAACCAACCTTGGAATGTTTAATTCCTTCAGATAACTAGTTTTCCACATCAATTAACTGAAATCAAGTGATCCAAGAGAATAAGTTATTATTAATTGTCTGATTATCATTAAGGGCTAATAATAATCGACATGCATTCTATTTTTAGATTTGCGATCTATAAATAGAATTAGCCCATCTTCTAATAATAGAAACTCATCTAAAGATATAGTTTTCTCAACCATCTAGAATCAACATCCTGCTAATTTTATAATATTCTCACCATTCTAAAAATATACATACAGCTAAAAATAGCCTGCGGGCCCCACCTAGTGAAGGTGCTTAATTTTCACTAGGATCATCATCTTGTTGAATCTCAACAAGTACTTTATGTCTTTTCCTCTTATCAGTGAAGTTTCCTCCACAAGGTTCCTCATCACAAGCCTTCAAGATCTCAAATACCTCATCTTCTCTAACACATCGCCTAATTTGAAAATCACGCCTGGTGTGATAGAGATTCCCTTCTATCCAGGAGTAGGTAGCACTCTATTGTATAATATTCCTTATTTCTTTGGAAGAAAATTGGCGTGGGAATTTTCCTACAGTAAGGTAATTGGCTATATGTGCATACCATGGTGAGTGAGTAGAGATGGAAAAAATATATTCATCTAGAAAAGAATCACCAGTGGCAGTGCAATCATCACTTATAGTTAATCTAGAAATAAAATTAGCAACTACGTTATCTTATCGGAGTTTATCTAAAATAATAATATCAAATTCCTGTAACAGTAATAACCATCGTGTAACTCTACCATTAGTAACAGGCTTGTTCATCAAAAATCAAGTTGCAGCATGTTCAGTGTGTACAAATACTTGGTACCTGGTGATGTAGTGCTGAAATTTGTTGATAGCATGCACTACTGTTGTGAATTCCTTCTCAGTAACAATGTAGCTGAGTTCTACTGGAGTTAAGTTCTTACTGATGTAATAAATGGTGTAAGGTTTCTTCTCCTCTAGCTTCCCCACAACAACACCCACATTCATGTCAGATGCGTCTCTAGAAATATGAAATGGAAATTCCTAGTTTGGTCCTCGTAAAATAGGTGTTGCTGTTACACATTTTTTCAAATTTAAAAAGGCCTGCTCACACTTCCCTGTCCACAAAAATTCCGCATCTTTCATGAGTAATGAAAATAGAGGAGATGAAATCTTTGAAAAGTTCTCTATAAATCTCCTATAATATCCTGCATGTCCCAAAAAACTACGTACCTCTTTTGGAGTCTTAGGGGTTGGGATTTTCGAGATAACCTCAATTTTTGCAGGATCTACCTTGATTCCATCTGCCAATGTGAAATTTCCCAGCACAATTCCCTCGGTCATCATCATGTGGCATTTTTCCATGCTCAGAGTAACATTAGTTTGTTTGCAACGTTCCAGCACTTTTTCCAAGTTAGCTAACGCTCTCTCAAAGGCATCCCCGTAAGGTGTAAAATAATCCATAAATATTTCAAGATAGTCATTCAAAAGATCAAACAAAATACCCAACATTGCCCTCTGAAAGGTTGTTGGTGCATTACAGAGGCCACAGGGAAGGATTCTGTATGCAAAATTACCCCATGGGCAAGTGAAGGTTGTATTTTCTTGGTCTTTCAGGGAAATCCGTATTTGATTATAGCCACTAAACCCATCTAGAAATGAAAAAAAGAATTTCCAGAAAGAGTATCCAAGACCTGATCAATGAATGGTAAAGGAAAATGGTCCTTTTGAGTGGTACTTTTAAGCTCTCTATAGTCAACATGGACTCTCCATTTGTTGTTATTTTTTGGAACAATGACAAGCAGAGATACCCATTGGCTATTAGAAATGGGGTAGATGAAATTAGCATTAAGGATTTTCTACAATTCTTCTTTCACTATCTCCTTAAGTGCGAGGTTCATTCAGCACTGCGGTTGTCTAACTGGTTTGCAGTCCTCTTTAAGGTAAATGCGATGAGTGCATAGGCTAGGGTGGATTCATTTCATGTCCATATAGTCCCATGCAAATGACTTTTTGTATTTCTGTAACAGCTATATTAACAATATGTTTTTTTCAACAGCCAGGTTAGGATTGATGTTTAAACATTTCCCAGGTTTGATTTCAATAGGACTGTTGATAATATGCGGATTTGTTTTCAAATGTTCAATAATTGCATCTTCTACCTCATCTTCTTCTCCCAAATCTCTAATGGAGGCAACAGAGAGTGAATTACTAATAAAACCATTAATGATATCGTTGTTTGTTTCATCCTTAACGTATTGTGCCTTTCCGAGCTTGAGAAGAGGTAGGGAAGATTTGATTCAGGTGAAAATTTGTCCCACCAGGGACTACTCGAATCCATATGAGGTTTTGCTGGGGGATAAAGGTTCAGGTTCTAAGTGGCCTATCCATATGAGATCACCATAGATCCAGACCTACATTCGATATATGCGTCTGTAGTGGCTAGCCATGGTCTTCCCAAGATTAAAGGATGACCCCCCAGGTTGGATTTGATTTGTAAAATGAGAAAATCAACTGTATAATTCCAGGAAGCCATAGTGATAACCACATCTTCTATCATTCCCTTGGGCTTGACATGAGACCTATCTGCTAATTCAAGCACTATGGGTGTAGGTCTAAGTCTATGAAGTCCTAGAGATATGAAGAGGTCTTTAGTCATGACATTAATAGTTGCCCCTATATCAATCAGAGTATTGGTTATAGGCTGATTATCAATATTTACAATCACTGTGGGATTCCCTGGGTCATTATATTTAGTCAAAAAAGGTTGATCAATCATGAGATCATACAATTTCCCCATAACATGATTAGTAGCAGGGTCTTTAAGTTTCCTTCCAGGTCTTTTGATGCATAGATCCCTCATTATTTTAGCATATATAGGTACTTCTTTGAGAGCTTGTAACAGTGGAATCCGCACATACAAATTTTGCAGTTCCTTGAGGAATTCAGATTTAGGTTGTGAGATTAGCCCAGTTTCAGTTAGTCGTTGAGGGTATGGAGGATTCTGAATGCTAACAACTGAGTTAGCTGTCACAAATGTACTAGCCTTGCTCGAACTGGTTTCTGTAGAAACCGTGGATCCTTCCAAGCTGGATGTTATAGATGTAATAGCGGGTGCTATATCAGCTGTTACATGTGCAACAACTGCCTCAGAATCGCACATGTCCCTTTTAGGTGATTCACATTCTTCGGTAATAATGGGAGGATGCTTAGATTTAATGACTTTCCCTGATCGAAGTTGAACCTTGTTAAGTCCTGTAGGAGTAATAAGATAAGTCTGGAGGGTAACCGGAGCATCCATGCTTTGGGATGCCTTATTATTTAGATTGGGGTTTGGTTGCACATGTAATTGGGGTCGGACAAAAGGTGCAGGATTTTGAATAGAAGGCAGTTGTAATTGCTGCTGCTGTATTGGTATTGGAGGGGGTACTGGACCATGGCCATTACTTCTCTAGTTCTGACCCCAAGGATTTGGTTGTGATGGAGGATATTGCATTGGTGGAGGAGACAACCACTGGTTCCATGGTGAAGGGAATTGTGTTGAGGAAGGAGTAGGGTAATGCCATGGATATTGTTGACTATTATAAGCATTATTCTAAGGATAAAAAGAGGAAAAATCTGAAGTCATACTTGTAGGTTGCAGCTACCATGGTATTTTTGATCCGATGAAATAAGAATATTGAACATCCTCACTTGATTCTTGAAGTACCCCGTTCAGTCTCGGCCATTCAGGACACTGATTTTTCGAATGCACTAACTCACAGATGTTGCACAGGCTGGCACTATTCAATCCACATTCTCTTTCCAAATGTTTGTTTTTTCATTGGGGACATAATATTGCTAAGGCTACTTCAAATTTTGCTTGTGCTTTCTTGAATTGTACCGTACTAATTTGGGAAGAGAGAGTGCTAAGGAGGTCGGTTTTAAAATCCTCAAATAAATTTATGATCTCTTCTCTAGTTACTCCTCCACTTGTGGACTTCTGTATCCATACTGAAGGGTCCTGAACTAAAACTTTCCCTTTGACCGATCCTATTGAGCTACGCAGGCAAAGCTTCATTATTTCATCAAGCGGTTCTTGCGATATGCCTCCCTTTCCCAATAGGTTCAGATGCTCCATACAATCATCTCTTATACCTCTTAAAAATATTGGATTTAGAATTTCTAGATCTAAGTTACTGAACTTAGACCTTTGTAAATTGTAGTGAAATCGTTCCATATAGTCTATCAGGCTTTCCTCCTCCTTTTGTACAATTCTAAAAATCTCATCCTTCAAAACCCTGGTTCGACAGTAATCTTGATATTTAAAGAGGAAGGCCTCTCTCATGTCATTCTTGGTTTGAATTATGCCAGCACCTAGTCTTATGAACCATCTTAATGTTGCTCCTTTTAGAGTATCAAGGAATAATTTCAGCTTCTAGGCATCTAAAGTGTAGTCATAACCTCTACACAACACATCGAATTAAAACAAAAAGGTATCAGGGTCTTCAAAAGCCATCCTTTGAAAGGATGGTAGGGATGATAAAGGAATATTCTTCATAGGAGCCTCATCCTCTGTTACTACTATTGGGAACTAAAAAGTAACAGAGCTATCTGTCTTGACATTCTCATCCCCCATGGCTGATTCTTCCTGATGGGATGAAATGACCTCAGATTGTACTATAGATTGACAAATAAAAGGATTAGGCTACTCCAGGACCAACTATTTAACAACACTACCAGCGTCCAAATGATGATCAACTAAATTTTTTTCCTCAGGTCCCTGATGCTCCCCACTGGTCTCTCCATGTCCTTCAATTCTCAGATCCTGATCAATTATTCTCCACTACTATTTTGAATCTAGAGTCTTGGTATCAGGGGTGGATATGCTGTTCAAAGGATGGTGAGGTCCAGACAAGGAAGACACTGATGGTCCAGGCTTTGAAATGGTAGCTACTTTCTGTGGTCCTATATTCCTATTATCTCTGTATGACATGGACTATTCCTTTTCTGCTCTTGAGATCAGATCTCCAAAGAATGTCTTTCTTCCCAAATATGCACTCTTCTTTTCCTTCTTATGACATGTATTTCCTGTAGTCAATAGAGTGGGGTGTGTTTGTAGATGTTGATGTTGTCCTACCAGCACACATGGGCCCTATGTGTATCAATTGATCCTATAAGTTCTTTAGTTTATACAGTAGTGAGCCTGCCCAAGTTCGTTAGAGTGATGTGCGGGTTCTTACCTCTCGTCTTACCACCCAACGACTGTATAGTTGAAGACACCCTAAAAGAACACGCAAAAATTCAACCCTTAAGTGTCCTTGGAAGACATTGGTGAGCCCGCTTAAGTTCATTAGAACGATGCGCAGGTTCTTACCTCTCATCTTACTCCCTAGAAATGGCACCAAAATTTTGGGTTGTATTAATCACTATTGAATGACTAGAAAATACACATAAATTATCAATCCTGGGATGTCTTTTATTCCAATGACAGTTGCACTATCTGTGCCGATACACTCAACTCGAAGAAATTCCAATTAAAAGAAATCGTTTCTAAAGTAAATGCTGGAATTAAATCATTCACACAGAAATAAAATGATCTACAAGACTGGAATCAAAATTCAATTAAAAATTTCTACCGTGCCACACAACGAGTATCCAGCTGGAGTCTCTAATATCATATGTGTAACAGCATAAAAATCATTAAAATTGAAGCGGATATATTCATAGATAAAATAGTAGAAACAACACCTCTACTGATACATAAACCGAAATAAAAACACATACACAAAACTACCTTAATCACTGAAATCCTTGCTAAGAAGGAGGGCCCTTCCTCCCTAGCAGGGCGCAGGTAGAAAAAATAAATTTAACGGAAACTACACTGAATAATGCATGTAACAACAATAATAGGATAATTTTTATTAATATGAGCACAATTACAGAACCAAAATAATGTTGTTCACCGCTAGCTTTTCGACCTCTAGGGCCAAGAACTATATAGTGGTTACATCTCAAAAAATCAAGGGATAGATCAGTCATGAGAATATTATGATTCTCATGCTGATTGAAATAGAATACATATAGTTATAACCACTTCTTAATAAAAGTCTGACTAGAAAATTATAGATTACAATCAAAACCACCCATAGGTTTTTATCCAAAAATTCAATGCTAAACAGCTTCTACAACTATCACAATAAAACCACAGCTGTAGTGTAACAACTAAAGGACAGGTCAGCAATAGGTGTTGACGAGATCCAGTCAGTGGTACAATTGTATCAGCAGCTTGCCAGTGGGTCTGTAACAATAGAGTATAATAGCAGTTTGCCGGCGAGTTTGTAACAACAAGGTGTAACAACATTGCTCGCTGTAACATCACACCCTTAACCGCTCCTGTGTACCTCATGTTCGAGATATTTGGTGCTAAACATGACATCTGGAAGGACAACACAAAGACCATAAATCTTCTCCAAACATTCATCCTCAATTAGTCATAAAAAAGGCACGATATATCATAATAATTGATGAAATGGCAAAGTAATGAAAAGAAGGTGAAACATCACAAATTAGGATAGACAGGTATGAAAAAGAGGAAAATATAGTCCCATTAGTTATATTCATGAGGGAAAATAGGGAAAACAAATGTAGGAAAAGTGTGCAAAAATGACACCCAACAATCATCACTAAGAGGTCCTTTCCCCTTGTTCCATTTTGGGGGTGGAACCTTAATATCTTTCCCCTTTTACTAGAATGTGGGTTTTTGCTGGAATGTAGCTCTAGCCCTTGGAAAAGCATCTTGTAAGTCCCTCACACACTCAATGGCATCTTGGAGCATAGCTGGTCTAGTGGAATTTACTAACCCATGCAAAGGTTCTGCTACTCCATCAATGAACATGTATACCATCCTAGATGCGGACAAATTTGGCACCATGACAGAAAGTTTTAGGACCTCAGAGATATAAGTCTCCAGGTTTCCTGACTACTTGAGCTTAGCTAGCTCAACAAAGTGCACCTCTATATCTCTTTGGTATAATCTCTCTACCAATATCTGAGTGAAATGTTCATATGCATTCACACCTCCATGTCCCAATGTAGACAGTCCGCGGAACCACCATTCATGTGCTTCACCTTCAAGGTGCAGTGTTGCTATCTTAATATCTTTAGTATCTGATACTATGGTTCAACTAGAAATAAATTTCTAACTTTTCCACCTAAGCCTTTGTTGTGCACTTGGATGACCCATCAAAAGTAGGAAGAAAGAATCTACCCATAGTACGTTGCATATCATTGTTCTGCATGTACCATCCACCTCTATTTTTGTTATAGGGTCTTCAATTATCTTTGATCTGGCAGAAATCTTGGAATTTCAGATGTTTTTTGAATCTTTGAGACTAAGATTCATGTTCTAGAAAATAATCATAGAGAGCCTCCAGCTCTTGTGGTCCTCCAACCCCATTTCCTACTGCTAGGAAGGTAGGCATAATGGAGTGTTGTGAAGCTCGTTGCATTGTTGGTTGCTCACACCAATGTTGTGAAGTACCAGAACTTTCTCCATTTTTCAACCCTCTTGGGGTTTCCCTTTGTCTCTCCACTCTCATCTCCTTGATCTCTCTGGTGAGATCCTGCATAGATTGGAGAAGAATTTTTGGAAACTATTTCTCATCCATTTCTCCTGACATTGGAGACTTGCCTTTGTCTTCTATTTCTTCTGAGATGTGGTCTTCTTTGTTGGATTTATAATCAAATTATGAACTATATTAATATACCTCTTCTCCCATTCTATAAGAGGTTCTTATTCATATGTCATATATGTAAATGCCCCACAGGCTGAACCAAGATTATGCTATGATACCACTGTAATATCCCAAAATAGAATAAATAGGAATATTGAACAGTAAATTGGAAATTGTAGTAGACATCATTACATCAAACATATGAGCAGATCAGCTGAGTCATTTTATTACATTCAATAGCAGAGATTAAGTACAAAGTGCTTGAAGAAAAGACACTCAGCTAGATAGAAAAACCTGAAATGGCCCAAAACCTCATCACATGATATGTTGTTGTTGCAACAACTGCTGGAATGCTGCCACTGCACAGTCTTGATGGAAACTAGGAATGTGTAGATCTGCTGATTGGGTGCTCAGAAATAGCCGGGATTAGAGATCTGAGCTTTCTAGCACTTTTCCAAGATAACCCAAAAAGGGTTTCTAAAAATGACAATAACTAAAAATGCAACCCTAGGGATGATTTACGCACTATAGTTGGGAGAATGCTAGGAGATGGCTGAAATGATGAGAAATATGTTTTTACTCCTCCTAATAAACTTCTTGGATGAAGGGTTTCTCCCCTTCCTGGATTCCAAGCTAAGAAACTTGTGTTATTGCTCCTCCAATAGATCTACCCTCCCGGGTTGCGCAATTCCTAAAGGAGACTATGATGCTGATAGGGGCTAAAGATTGGCCTGATGGCTGATGATGAAATGAAGCTAAATAACCTTTCTATTAGTCATCAGTAATTTTTTCCTGTTTAGATGACTAAATGCTTTGTCCTGGATTTCTAGAAACAAAATTCAAGAATCATGTGAGTTCTAGAAATCTCCTCAAAAAGAAAAATTTCACTATCCCGTTTCTATGTCAAGCATGGCCAATCTATCACCTAGATAATAACAAATCCTAGACTGATGTCCCTCACTCTCACTATGTTTTCCACCTCTACCTATAACACTATGTCTCTGTTTGCCTAAACCCTCTATTTTCACACCTTGTTTCACCAAGTAAACCAAACTTTTTTTCCTACTCACCAAGTGCCTCAAGAAATGGAAGTTTCAAAACTCCCTTTCTAAATCCCTCTGAAGTAAAACAAGGTTTTCTAGTTGTCTAGGATGGTAGTGCATAATATAGTGTCAAAATCCTGTCTCCTCATCCAAACCTTGATTCAGGATTTTCAGTCAAAATCTATTCCAAGGACATTACAATAAGTCAAATAGGGTCACCTAGGTTATGCACTATCATGGTTCTAAATTCACTATTTCCACAAGTATTCAAAGGTGAAGTCAAGAGAACACAAGGATGAGGCTTATCATTGTCCAAAGAAGATCAAATACCTCCAAAGGTATCCTCTTGATCAAGCAGTAAGCCTGTAAAGGAACAATTTACCATGTGAAAGCATTTCTCTAGAAATGCTTTGTAAATGGTCAACAATAGAACAGAGGCAAAGAAGGAGACCTAAAAAACTCATAAAGGCATCCACAGCTGGTAGTGAGATACAACAGGCTTAATTTTACAAGGAAGATCATGATCTCATGATAGATTGTTATGAAGTGCTGCCCAACAAAAGGTCCATGCAGGTCCTAAAAGACAGTGGCACATAAGCAACGCTTTACATCAATCAAAAATATCCTTAAAAATTTGTTTGGCCTCAAGCATGAATCTTGTAGAGGGAAAACTGCCCTTTGCTCACATTCCTGCAAAGAAGACCAAAAAGCAATCAGATTAGCGATGAGGTAAGGTAAAAGAGGAGGATCATTATAAGAGGACCATTCATAGCAAAAAGAAAGCAGCATGTATTTGTTTAATGGGAATCAAGATGTATGATTGTTTTGACCAAGAAATAGAGCAACACTAGGATTACAAAGGAAAAAGAACACCTCAATTCTCCAAATGATCATTGAAGGTTTTTTAGACATAAGTGATGAGTTTAATAAGTATTTCTTTGAGAACTAAGAAGACAACCCTGTTTGCTTTTTTCTAAACATCCCTAAAAACTCAGGAGTTTGGGAAGATGGACAAAGAGGGTCAAAATAGTGACAAAGAAACCTTTTTCATCACAGTAGATGGTTTAAAGGGCTTTCAAAATACCTTCCAAGTTTTGACAGACAAGCACTATACTCCACTACACTAAGGCAGAAATATGATGAAGAGTATCAGCAAGAAGAGACAAGAAATGTCAGTTCAAAGGTCTATTTTCTCTAAAGAACAGTTAGAGACATATTAAAATGGCTAAAAGGGACAAACATGGATAAAAATGGAAAAAATAAAGCAACTATGACAAGCATGGGACATCATTGATCAAGTAAGTTTTCCAAGTTCAAAAGATGACAGTGATCAAAAGGTTTTCAGAAGACATTTAAAAACAGCTCCTAGGATTGGAAAAAGATGGAAAGGACATGGAAGACATAGGACTCATGAATAGAGAAAACATCCATCAATATAAAAAAGTAGATGTCTAGGTTCAAAATGTGAAAATGGAAAAAACAAGCAGAATCACCAAGTCTACCAAAGTTTGTAAAAAAAGTGTGCTAGCTCCAAAAAATTATTGGAAAAAATAAAGGAGTTCAAACTGACCTTAGAGAAGTGGGTTGTATTTCTAATTTTTCAAAAAAGGTATAAAACCACTGCAAAACAACATCTCCCTACTCCTTTGGTAATTTACATACACAGTGAGGGTTTTCAAGTTATACGCCAGAGTCCTCGGGAAAAATTTTCTGGGCGCTATGCTCCTGTCATGTCGCGCTGTGTGCCTGTAGCATCTCCCTGTGTAAAGTTCCACTACACGTTGTTCACCTGAAGAGTGGTGCTACACTCCTACAGTTTTGCCCGAAGTTCAGTGTTCGAAGGGGCACGACATTCCGTTCAAAACTGCCTAGAGGCAGTGTTGCACTTCTACCATAGCATGCAAGCCATCTGTCCGAGCACGTTCAGGCACCCAACACCTTTCGCTGCGCTCCTAAGGCTACCCACCGTGCAGAAGAGGGCACGAAGGCCCGTGTAGCCCCTGCACTTTTTTTCGTTCAGAGGGTGACCCGAGATGCTCGATGGAGTTCTGCTACACTCCTGCCATGGTTTTTAACGCTGAACGAAGGCACGTTCAGGGGTGACCTGAGCCGCCCAATGGAGTTTCGCTATGCTCCTACCACAGTTTTTAACATTGAATGAAGGCATGTTTAGGGGTGACCCGAGCTGCCCGATGGAGTTTCCTTGCACTCCTGCCATGATTTTTAACGCTGAACGAAGGCACATTCAAGGGTGACCCGAGCCGCCCAACAGATTTATGTTGCGCTACTGCCATAGTTTTGTAGCCTCTACACGAATTCACGTTCAAGGGTGACCCGACTCTGCCCACAAGTTTTTTGAGCTATTTCTTCTACTGTGGAGGTGCTTCAAGAGGTATTTTGAACTTTTCCTGCATATGCATAGTTTTCTAAAGATAAGGCCTCTAATAAATTTGAAAATTGGTGTTAGAGAAAGCAAGGAAATACTTAAAAAACACTTGGTCTACACTCTACTAATGCCTTGACCTAGTTAGAAAACGCATCATCTCCTTTAACCCCTTTCCACATCATTTCACTAGCAGTGCCATTTCTCGTTAAGGATATTGAGGCAGGGGTAAAGAAAAACAAAATTTCTAAAGAAGAGAATGTTGACATAGATGAGGCAACTCAAAGGCCTAAAAAGCAGAAAACGAAGGGAGGGATGCCAAATAGGTTTGAACCTATAAACATTGAAGAGCTGATAACCTCCCCTACTGTTTTGTCTTTTTTTCAAGAGTTGGGATGCTATGAATTCTATAAAAAGGTGCAAAATATCCAGAGTCACCCTCAGTTTACCAAACTCTTTGCCCTAAACCTTCATAAACATCAAGTACACCTAGCCAGGGTAAAATTTGAGTTGACTGCCTATGCCATCTCTAGGGCCACTGGAATACCCTACATAGGAGAAAGGTGGTTCAAAAAAAAGTATCTGGACCTAAGCCACTATCGCCCATTTTTGAAACCAGGTTGTCAAACTGATTGCAAAACCATGTTCCCCTTCTCTCATCTATTGGACAGGTATGCTCTCCTAATGAAGATCATCATGAAATACTTCACCTGTGACAGTAGGTTCTTCAGAGTCTATTCATATCACTTAAGGCTCCTCATGCACTTTGTTATCACTCAGATTTTCCTTGAAGTTTTGGAAAAGGAAAGTAAATCCGAGGTAACCACAAACCAACCTTCAGATACAGAATCTAGCCAATCTGTATCTAGAGAGGGCTCTCTCTTTAAAATTTAGCTTTGTTCTTAGAAAATATTAGGCTAGTTATAAGTCCAAGAGTTTGTTTGAATTTAAATGGTGGAATCCACCAACTGAGGGAAATATTGAGTATTTCAGGCCATTGGGCTATGGAGTCGAAAAGATGGCTTTACTGGATTATGTTTTTACACCAAAGATGGCTTTGCAGGGCAAGATAGCCAAATAGAGAACAATTTTAGATATTAAAGTGAATGGAATGGATTTTGAAGGGATGAAATGCAATTAAGAATCTTTCAACATGTTCAAAGAAAGAAAGTGAATGATTACAAATAAAGAGTAGTTAAAAATTCTTTACTATAGTAATCAAAATGTTTAAACCAGCGAAACAAGAGCAATTAAGAATTCATTGTTTATAACCAGTTTAGAAGAAAACATTTAGAATAATCACAATTGAAATCAGAGTACACTTAAGCAATTTCTGATTTATTCTTTTTTGTCAACTATTCAGAAATGGAACATAGTGATATTATAAACAGATATAAAACTTAAAACATAGGATAGAAATGACTTATTGAACTGTAGTTTGACACATGAATCCTGCAAAAAGTCTTGAGCTTCAATTCATCATCCAGCAAGCCACAAAGAAATTTCTCCAAAGCACTTTTATTCCAAAAATTCAATGTTACAGCAAAGTGGAAGAATCCACCTCCAATACTTCCAAGAGTGAAGTATTTATACAAATTCTAAACTAAAATATCTTGAAAAAATATCAAGATTAGTTCACAAATCTCTCCAACTATTTTACATAAATAGAACTTAAGTAAAGGACACTCAAACTAATGCATCTATTTGGCATTATTTTGTATGGATAGGTGATGACAAAGAGGATAATTTGAATTTGATCCAACTCTTAGTTGATGATGAGACATCCAAGTCACTAACTGCTTCCTTTCTTTGTGCAATTCTGCTCCAACAATTCTGCAAATTTGGGGTCCAATGAGACCTTTTTATTTCTCAATCCGTAATAGATATGTAAAAAGTGAAAGAGGTTATTGTATATTAATATGTTGGTGAGATAAAAATCTTTCATTTTCCCAAAATTCCTCTCCAGTTGTGCACAAAAGGTTCTGCAAAAAATATGTGTAAAACAGAGTTTTACAGAGTCTAAAAAATAGCCTGTAAATATGTGCATGTATCTCTCATTCTGAAATCACTATACAAAAAGTGAGATAGTTTTTTGTAGATATTTCTCTTAGGAACAAAAACCTCCTTAATTTGTGTATGATGTATTTTTTATTTACCACAATCTTCTCTGCAAAATGATGACTTAACTGGTATTTTCTGCAAAACCTGCTTTCCATCATTGTTTAATATTTCCAAAACCATAATAGCTGTTAGAAAAGTGAGAGAGGCTTTTGTAGATGGTCCTCTTAAGAACATAAATCTCCTTCAGTTTTGAAAAATTCATCTCGGAGTGATCACAATAATTTCTGCAAAACAATGACTAAAACATTAAATTTCTGCAAAAATGTTCCTTCTTGTTGTGTTTTTCATCTTTTCACTTTTTTGTTCTTTTAATTGTTTTACTTTCACTTTAGATAAACTTCAATGTTGGTGAAAGTATTTTCGTCTCTTTTTACCATTTTACTGCCTCTGTAATTACTTTTACTGTTTTACCTTTGACTGCTCTGTAATTTCATTTTAACTTTCACTCTGACTTTTACATGATACACTTTAACCACTGATACTCTTTAACTGTTCTTTACTGTGTCCTTTTACCTTCAATGTGTAGTTTAGGTTTTTACTGTCTGTTTCAACAGTAAATTTTTTAATACCCTATTTCCTTTGCTTGTCTTTCAACTGTATGTTTTATCTTCCATCTCTTTGAATAGATTTGATAACACTCTTAGAGTAAACAAGTCTTATGACTAGTATTAAGACTGTTTATCCAATGATGTGGTCTTCTAATCACTTGTAAAACAAAATAAATTGTTAAGAAAACATTGGTTTGCAGGGGAGGTTGAAAAGGTTTCATTTGATTTTGAGAAGTCTGTGGAGTGAATCTAGAATGATTTTGGGAGGTAAACCATGCTTGAATTGGTTAACAGAGGCTTCAGGTAGCGCATCTGGGTTACAAAGGGTTTTACTGCATGGGAGTCTAGTCATTCACTGTGCACGATATAATAAAAAAACGCAAGTTCTTTTCGTTTTATTTAAAAATTCAAAGGGTGGCGGGTTTTAATTAATGACGTCAGCATGTACGACAGATGAGTCGCGCGGGGGAGGTGGTAAGCGGTTTTTTCCACACCGCTTTTGAGGGAAGGCGGTATTGAGCGGATGGGCAGCGATTCCATAGAACGAATGACACGTGGCCATGGTACTGTTTTAAAACCGCTGGCATTTCGCGCGTTAATGCTCGGATCGGGGATGGCCAGCGGAATTAACGACAGTCGTCGATCTTGGAGCGACCGATCGAACGGTGGACGAGACAGGGAGTTGATAGGGTTTTAATGGTGCGGGCCCGACGTGTTTATTTATCAATTAATTTCTTCGGGAGTGTTTTGATTGGTGGGTTTTTTTTGTTTTAAACACGTAAAACATGTTCAAAGGTTTTTCCATATATTTTTTATTATATAGTAATTAAATCAATGCGATTTATTTACCATAAGGGGGCGGGAATAATATTTAAAGTTATATTTTAGCCAAAACAGGGTATATTGTGGGTTTTTTATTTGAATAAGTGGGACTTAAATACTTTTGGCTAAAAATTATAATACATTGGTTTTTGGGATATTAGATAAAAGGAGTTATATATAATAGGATAAGATCATTTCTATAAGGATTTAATATATAAAGTAGAGTTAATATGACAAGGGAACAACGTAAACTCAAAATACTTAAATATAACCAAGAAAGTGAAGTTTCAAAAGTAAATAGCATTATTATACTTTCATCACTTAAACTTAGAATAAAAAGTGATTTTGAGGGCTTTTTATGAAATATTGAAGGATTTTCCTAAGTAAAATGGGATTTTACGTAGGAAAAGATTTTTGAGAAGTGAATGAATGTGATAATGGATGATTTCAAGTACTTAGGTCTTTTCAATTATTGGGCCGAGGGTCCGGTCCGTCCAAAAGTCAAGGAAATGCCTTGAGCCCCTTTAATCTTCAAATACCTTAGTTCTTAGGGAAATTAGTAAAATCTTTGGGGGAAATGAGAGGGGAAATTAATGATTTTGACCTTGCTTTGCTTTGAAATTCTGCCAATGTAGTGTTCTGCCTTTGCACTTGTAATGAAAGTAAATTCTTAACACATTTTAACACCATCATTCATCACATGAAAATTCGCAACATCATCTACCTACCCTATCTACTTTACTCTACCAATTTTTCTCCTTTATTAGGGTGCACTTAGATTGGCAAACCCTTATCACACTTTTCTTTTTCTTTTACATGGCAAGCCTACCTAAGTCTACACTTATTACATCCAAGGGCTCAGATTAAACTATTGAGCTCCTTTTATTAACTCTACCTATCTACTTATCTGCCAAGATTAAACTGTTTGGCCACATATTTATTCTCTATTCTACAACATGAAATTGAAAAATGAACTAGCCAAGCTTAAACAGTTTGACTATTCATGAATTGTGGCATAAAATACAACTTGCACACAATTTGTTTATTACATCAGAGCAATAAGCAGTGGCATTTAGAATTGCACACTTTCCTTGGCCTTTTCTTGTTTGGGGTTCATTTTCTTTCACTTTTTTGGCCATTTTTATTTTTTCACCCTTTGATTTTTCTTTTAGGGTATGCCCTCTTTACAATTTTTAAATTTTTTGATTTTTTGATTTTTTTGAAAATATGGAACACCTTTGCAAAAAGAAAAAGGTTTGAACATATTGCATAGTTCATCAAGTCAATCATGAAAAATGACACCTATTGGTATAGGAGTCTAACACACTTCACCAAAACCAAGCTACTACATATGCCCTACTACCTTTGCAAAAGTATTGAGAAAATGTCTTCCATCATGCAAAAGAGGCCTCTATCCCAAAAAATGTCAAGCCTTTTTCATCACTCCCTCATTAAAGTGATGGTATTCCACCAACTAGAAAAACAAGGCATCCTTTGGGAGGTTTTCATCGCCCACGATCTTTTCACAACTCCACAACCCATCCCTCTACAAAGTCTGCCATCATCATCTCAAAATCCTCCTCATACACCTCCATCACCCTCCACTGACCTTGGTTCATATTTTTCACATGAATCATTTCCTCAAATAGACCTTCCTCATTCACCTTCCCCTAAGAAATTAGAAAATGAAGAAAGTAGTGATGGCCAAGAAGAAAGCAGTGATGGCCAAGAAGAAAGTAGTGAGGGAGAGGATGATGAAAATGAAGAAAAAAGTGAGGAAGAGGAAGGTGGTAGAGAGGGAGATAGCCAAGAAGAAATTGATAAATGCAGTGAAAAAGATGAGTGTGTTGATAAAGAAGAAAACAAAGTTGAAATCGATGAGCCCCATAATGAGAAAAAGAGCCAAAACAGTGGGTCTTATGATGAAGAAAATGACACTGAGAATACATATAAAGACAGTGGGGAGGAGGCATGTGATGAAAATGAAGAACATAGTGAGGGAGAGGAAGATAACAAAGAAAATAGCAGTGAGGAAGAGAAAAATGACCAAGAATAAATTAATGAAGACATTGACAAAGAAGAAAATGTTGATGAAGAAGAAAATAGATGCCAAAACAGTGAGCCTAGTGACAATTAACAAACTAGTGAAAGTCAAGGAAAAAAAGTAAAAAATGGACCAAACAATGAAAAGGAACTCAGCCAAAAGGACAGTATGCATAATGGTGAAGGGATAGATTCTGAAGGCATTGAACATAGCCAAATTGCAAATGATACAAGTTACGAAATAGAGGTTGAAATTAAAGGTAAAGACCATAAGCAAGGCAATGAAAATAGTGGGTCAAATGATGAAGAAGAGGACATTCATGAAGACAAAGATGTGCCAAAAAATTATCAAGGTGCCTCTAGCATTGCAAAAATAGAGGATGATATTCCTAAGGGTCTTGACAGTGATGATGGAATAAAAGATAGTGAGGATGCTTATCAAAAGGGCAGCCAATAACAAGGTAAAGAAGATGCACACATAAAGATCATCCATGAGGATAAAAACAGTCCTAAGGTCACTAGTGATCAAGCTTTGCTAGTAAAAATTGTTTCTCCTTTCACCATTACCTATCAAAGAGGAGAGAGGCATGTGTTTGCTTCCTCCAAAGGGCAAGGGGCCATGCACTCCTCCTCAACTCAAATAAAATACAAAGGTAAACAACAAGTGAAAGAGGAAGAAGACAATCATGAGGAAGAAAGAGAATTTGAGCTCATTCACATAGATAGTGATGAGGAAATTGAGACAAGAATAATAAAATCTCTTCTACAAGACCGAAATGCATAGATAAAAGACTTGGAAGTTGAGTTAGAAAGGTCAAAGGATCTCATTCACTTCTTGCAGAAGCAAAACAAACAAATGAGTAGCTAGCCGGTCATCTATGAAGCAAGGGTGGTCAAATACCAGAAAGAGGCTCAAAGGTCACAAGTGCAGCTGGAGGAATACATGGGCTCTTATGAGGAGGATAGTGGTGAAGAAGGTCAAACTAGAAAGAGACCTAAGACTATGGGTCTTAGGAAAGCATTAACAAAGTAGAGAGAGGAAGAATCAACCCAAGCACAACAATTTCCCCTCACCGAACTCCTTTCCATGGAAATTGAGCATAACATGGAATCATGGCTTAAGATATCCAACATGCATCTAGAGCCCAAACTGGAGAATGCCAACAAAGACTTGAGATTGCAAAGGAGAATGACTGAGCACTATAAATGGAGAAATCACTTTGCAAGGAAAAAGCTCAAAACTGCCAAAAATGAGAGCCTGGAACCAAATGATGAAAAGGACCAAGATAAGCTTGGTATTTTGGCCCAAGCTTCTCTACAGGTCTCCAAGGACCCATGAGGCACCTACCTACCAATTTTGAGAGCAATTGAACAAGTTTTTGTGTTTTGCAAATTTTGAGGCTAGGAGCGCAACACACCCTGTTCTGTGCTTTTTCCCAGGGAATCTTCAGGAGGCAAAGCTTAAATTTTTGGATTCCCCATCATTATAGGAGCATTCTCACCAATTTTCAGCTCAATTGGAGTTGTTTTGACCCCTAAGAAGTGTCAAAAAACACTCATTTTTTCACCTTTCTGTCCACTTTTTTGAGCATGTGTTGTGCTCCTAGAAGTCATGGAATTCTCACTTTTTGGGAAACATGTAGAGGTTATATTGCCAAAAATAAGGCTTATCTCGAAATTAGACTTCAGTGGCTTTCCAACGAGCCATCACGGAGTCTTTTCCGACATCGGGAAGGCCTCCAAAACACTGTTGCAAAAAGGCCTATTTCTGCGCTACGCTCCTGGCAGGTTTTCAAATTTTGACACAATGTGCTGTGCTCCTATAGGTGACTAGGCAGAATGTGCATTTGGCAAGTTTTCACATGCTTGTTATAGCCTAAAAGTCAATTTAATTTCTATTCTTGGCCGAAAAATATATTTGTTAGATATTTTTGTGGCTTGGGACTTGTAAGGCCTCAAGGACAACTTAGGATATTTCTTGTTGGCCAATAGGCTTCTAGATAATCTCTTTGGTTTTCCTCCTCCATATTTATTATATATTTCATGAGGATTCATTGTAAATAGTTGGGAACTTGATGTGTTTAAGAGAAATACATGGTTTTATGAGCTTGGAGAAGAAATTGGTTTTGTGAAGTGGATGAATGGCTTGTTTGGCTTGATGTTGGAGAAGCTTGTTTGCAGGATTCCATAGCTTGGTGAATGGTGATGTTTTACTATATTTTTATGTTTTCTTGTCCACATTTTGTTTCATTTTTCTTAGTTGTTATAGATCATAAAAGTATAGGTTGAGACATGTTCATGGAAGCACCTCAAACCTCCTGTTTGTTATAGCTTTGATGTTTTCCTCTTTTGGTCATCTTAAGGAATTATTGACTACTCCTTAGGTCCACCAAATTTTTTTATTGTTTCATAATGGTTAGTATGCTAGCTTACAAGTATGATTCAAGGTATGCCCTACTTACTTGAAGTTTTCAAAAACCTATCTTGAAGATTTTTCTGTAGAATATTGATTGTTTAGGTTAAGTCAAAGAGGTCTCATTTCGATATTGCCCTTTTCCCATGCTTACCAACTTGTTCTAGAGTTCCAAATAGTTTGATACATGAATTTTAGGAGTTCATTCTCCATATATTGAGTTATTTTTTTATCTTATGTGTTTTCCCAAAATCTGAAGGTGAATTTCTAAAGTTGGGAGTTATAATGCTTCTATGTTTGATCCAGGTGGATATTGGTGGCCACCCGCCTATTCCACTTAGGCCCCCACCATTGTCTCTTTCAGTTTTTTAGTTTCGGCATAACTTACTATTTTTAGCAGTTTTTCGGGTCCTGAACTTCCGGAGCCGTTTTGAGGTCCTAAACGAAGTTTTTTGGGCATCACACCTCGTGAATATCAGTCTGTTCCAGAATGAAATTTGCAGAGAAAGTTGTAGTTCTTGGATAGAGCTTTCTAATGATGTATCATGTGCGTCAAACGGAGATAGTATGCCAAAGTTACGTCCCTTGGAAGTTGAAACACCAATTTACCCAAACGGGGCCCATAGTTTTGGCGCTTCATCTCCTAGGGTTAGGTTTCTGGATGTTTAGGGTTCTCCATTGTTTCTCAATAATAAATAGGCCCTCGAGCCTCATTGTAACTCAGTTCAGAGGCCTGTAGCCGCCACATCTCTTCTCAGAGATAGCTACCAGCGCCCTAGCTAGTTTTATTTCCATTCTGTCTGTAAGCAAATTTCAGTTCTTTGATATTAATGAAATGAAGTGTTATTTCCGCTGCATCTCTACATTTATGGTTAGATGTTTATTCTTTTGCATTCCTGCATAAATCCGGATAAGTGGTATCAGAGCGGGTCTACTTTTTCTCGATCCTTCTTTGCATGTCCCCAACGAGGTCGGGGTATAAGGAGCTAGGGCTTGATCTGGTGGAACCTTTGCAAGATCAGCCTCGCAAACCTCGACAGATGCCCATGGGGGACGAAAAGAAAGATGAGGGAGTAGGATATCCTATCAAAATATTGCTCGAGGAGGCCCTCGAAAAACAAAGGAATGCGACGATGGATAACTTTGTTCAGATCCTTCAACGGCTGGCCACCGGCGGCGCATCTGCATCCAGCAGCCACTCTGGAGGTGCGACTCCCTTTAAGGTACAAGTAAATTTTGAAATTCCCATATTTGAGGGTCAAATAGATGCAGATGCCATAGATAGATGGTTGAATCTATTGGAAGGATATTTTTCTGTTCATGACTTTTCAGACCGGGAGAAGATTATTTTTGCACTCCTCAAAGCTACCCCCCATGTTAAGGACTGGTGGGAAACCTACTGTGAGAACAAGGACTAGACAGAACCCTCTCTGTTCTCGGCCTTACCAACTTGGAATTATTTCTGAGACGCCGTCAAGGAACAATACTATCCCATGGGGAACTATGAGGACAAGTACATACAATGGACCACGCTGCGACAACAAAGGGATCAAGATGTGCATGAACTGACGAATCTATTCCATACCCTGCGCAAAAAGTTGGGTATCAAATATTCAGAGAAACATTTGGTGCTAAAGTATCGCAGCTGTCTGCATAGATACATTCAAGAGGAAATGGAGTTCCTCGACATCTCCTCGCTTGGTACGGCATACTGGTATGCTGCCAAGATTGAGCAGAAATTCAAATAGAAGAAGCGAGACTTTGGATCTAAGAATCAAAAGCAAGGGAAAGGTGCTTCCAAACCGCAGAACAAAGGACAAAGCCAAGGAATGGTGGCTAAAGACAACCCATCAAAGTTGTTAGCCCCCTTATAAATTTTTTGGCAAGCAAACGGGGGCTAAATTGTTTTTGAGCCTTCAAGGAATGAATTTCCTCTGAAAACACAGTCTCCTTGAAGCTTCCATGTGTCTTTTATCCTTTGATAAATTCCCCTCCGCTGATTCCTATTATAAAGCCTCTATGTTTGTGAAGAAATGCCCAAAGGCCCCCTTTTCCCTCTTATTTCAACCCCCACTTAGCTTCTACTTGTTTCCCCTTCTATTTCCCTTATTACCTTTTCGAATTCCCTTTAATTTCTTCCCTTACCCTTTGTTGGCCATCATTCCCCTTTATTCCTCTATCGTACCCCTTCTTGCATTTAAATCCGTTGAAATGGGCTTAAAACCCACTTTTAACTTTACCATAGGCCTAAACCACTTCCCCTTTTAACCCCCGCCATACATTATAATAGAACTTTATTATGAAGTTTCATATGTTATATAACCCGCTGCTTATGTTGCATAGTCGCAAATCACATATTCGTTGTGCACTCAATCCATCACAAATATTTGCAATGCGATCCCCCAATCGCATTTCCCCTCCGTCGCAAGTTCTCGCATCGCAACTCCACTCGATCGTACTTATCGCATATCGCAGTTTCATCATATGTATTCGATTGATCCATCGCAAATATTTGCGACGCGATCGCCCATCGCACTTTCCCATCGCACTTTCCCCATCGCACTTTCCGCCAGTCGCGTTTTCTCCCATCGCACTTTCTCTATTTGCGATTTTTGATTTGTGCCCGTGGTCCCACATCGTACTATTCTTCCCTCCCGCTTCATTGTTTTTTCAATTATTTCCTTTGTATTTCGCCCAAATGTTTAACCTTTGGGTTTTACACTAATAGCTTTTTCTTCCGCCTTTCTCCATTACTTCTGCTGTTTTCACTATTCCGCCACTGTTCCTCCAGGCCTCCAAAGCACTTCTCCACCACTACTGCCTAGGTTTATAACAGGTGTATTTTATTACGCAGACAGCATAGAGAGGTCGTTTCAGCATTTTCTAGTGGACCAGTAGAAGTAATTCGGAGGGGTTTAATGCTTGTAATTAATGTTTAACCCCACATTCAAAGGAAAGGACACAGTTTGAAGATTTAAGCACACCGTCAAAAGCTTACCTGTGTTTAATATCAGTAGAGTACTCTTCTCCAAACATACACCTTCCTACAAGAAATCTCCATGCCTCCTCGAGCCCTGAAACAATTAATTACACTAACTGAAACCCATTCAAGACAGTCAAGCAGCAGTTATGGAGGTATGGAGCGGCCTTGCAGTTTTCCCATCCAGTTCATTTATTCCAGAATGGCAACGCAGAGTTCCAGATCACCGTAAGGACTTAAAGAACATATCAGAGGTCAATCTCGACCTGAAAAACGTCTCCAACCAATCTACAGAGTACAGCACAATGCCATTAAGCAGAATGGACTTGGTTTCGTCCACCATTCTATCTTAATGAGACTCATTTAATTTTTCACCTACTTCTGTTTCTTCCTCTTCTCCTATAATAATCCTCGAGAACATAATGTAAAGGTTGTTTTTGTTGTTGTTTTTGTTGGGGTTTCCTTGCTGTGGCAGTTGCTGTTAGAGGGATTCATTCTAGACTGTTAGAACAGTCGTGGGAGGGAGTAGCAGAGTAGTTGTATGTAATAGGCTGGGAGGAGAAATTCTGGGCTGTAACAACCATTGAGCTCTGTGTATGTGACTGGTTTTGCATCAATTAATCAAAGCACTTTTCACAGGATCCTGGTCTATTACTATTGGTGATGTTTTTCCTAGCTCTGTTTATTACATTTTCATACTATTTCATGTTCTTCCGGTAGGCAACAGAAGTATAACATAGGATTCACCCTCGCTAGGTGCCCTATGTTTCCTGCTCTCCCTACCTGTAATGTTTTCTGCTTTATGTGTTATCTAAGAGCGAATTCATGTGGTTTAACCAGTGCAGTGGATGTTATTGGTTGCTGGCTGATGTATAAACTTGTGGGTTTGCTGCTTGGATGTTTCTTCGTCAATCTTATCTCTGTCTTCCCTTGGAGTTGCTAAAGTAGACCTGGAGTTAAATGACCTCTGGTCCGATCTATAAGCTGCCCCTTCATCCCTTTTTGAGAGCTGCCTTTGAGTATGTCCAAGAAGGTCTGGAGTTAAATGACCTCTGACCCGATCTATAGACAGAAAATTGGTTGTCTTTCCTTCTTCCACTTTCTCTCCTTAATGTTCCATTCCACCATCCGCCTAAAATATCCTTTAGTGTAGATGACTTGCCCTTTGAAAGCCTTGGCTAATGGATGCAATTAATTTCCTTTCATGACTCCATAGCCCAATGGATGGAACTGTCTTGGCCTATCCTCTTTGCTGAAGCCTCTTACTGTTTTGTTTCCTTTCTCCCATTACTTTCTCAGTCTATGATCTCCTGACCAACCAAATCATTTGAACCCCCCTTTTTGCTTCATACCTAGCCTAACATCGCATTTTGAGCTTTCAAAGACATATCATTCTTTGCTTCATGGAGAGATCCCTCTCCGGGTTCAGGAGGGCTAGATCCTAGGGCCCCAAAGTGGTTTGATGTTGTCTCATCTTTTGGTATTGCCAAATCTTCCAAAACATGGGAACCCCAACATAATGGCGACTCCGCTGGGAATAGATCAGTCAGCTTTGATTTGGTAAACCACTGTGGTGGACAGTAAGTTTTAAATCATCCACCTGGCGACTCCACAATTCCTGAATGATAAAAGACTCCACTGGTGATCAGCAGGCCACTGATTATCTTGGTTTCACGTGACTCCATTGGGAGACCAGTCGCAGTGCAACATCATCCCTACCAAATGGAATACTTTGATTTGAGCCCCCTTTAAGAGTTTCGTTGTGGAATATCAGATATACTGGCTCAACTCAGAAGCGAAGATCCTCCAAAAGTTCTTCATTCCAGCTCAAGATTCAATGATCGACCTGAGCTGAAGAAAGTTTTTTTAGAAGTGTTGGCGGAGAGGTATGAAGCTGAGCTCGAACTTTTGAAATCACAAGAGAAATCATACGAGTTCAGAGACCCCAGAGCATTTTTGGAAAGTCTCCCGCCCCCTAAAAATGAAGAGATTCCGCTGTTGTTCGATGTGCAAGAAGAATATGATCTGGCTCCCAAGAGCCACACTGAAGACGCAGCGGAAAATGCAATAACCGAAGCCGCCCAGGACGCAAATAGCCTACCAATCACGGAAGGCCTAAGCGAAGAAAGTGCACATCATATGCTCATTGATCCTGTGGCAGAATACGTGGAGGCCCTGATGTGCTCAAATACTCCAGCGTTGATCCTTAGCATGGGCCAGTTTCATCAGGAAGGGTCACTACTGATGGTGACCACAATTTTGAAGGACCACACGTAGAGCACCCTGTGGTTATCTCTGACAGGCAGCCAGTGCTCATATCCTTTTTTGTTACTGCTTGACTGGCTGAATTGGCATTATTGTATCACCTATAACATCAAAGATTTCCAAGTTAGAGTAGGGGAGGTAGGAAAAGCTCAATAAGGCTCAGTCTATGAGCATGTATTTAGTTGTTTTCTGTCTTAGAATGTAGAGAAGAAACCTGCTAGACAGTCTAATCCTAGCAGATATTAGTCTAGGTAGAGAAACTATGAGGCCAACAGTCTAATCTGGTCTTATGGAGTAATAAGGGTAGATTTAGGATAGGTCTATTTTCCTGTTTGTAAAAATTTCTGATGTAAAGGGTCTACAAGCCCAAATGCACCCAAAAGGAAAATGTTAGGACTATAGTGTGGGTAGGTAGTTGTTTGGGAGAATTTTACTGTTGATCTGTTGTCTTCATAGCTTGTGGTAGCTGATCAAAGAAAGAAGAAAGGCAGCTTGAGCAGCAGGCACCTGGCCTACACCAAGAGATCATTTTCTGAATTCTTGACTCCTTCAAGAAGAAGCCATCCCCATGTGGAGCCACTGTTAGCCCCCCTATAAATTTTTTGGCAAGTAAACGGGGGCTAAATTGTTTTTGAGCCTTCAAGGAATGCATTTCCTCTGAAAACATAGTCTCCTTGAAGCCTCCATGTGTCTTTTATCCTTTGATAAATTCCCCTCTGCTGATTCCTATTATAAAGCCTCTCTGTTTGTGAAGAAATGCCCAAAGGCCCCCTTTTCCCTCTTATTTCAACCCCCACTTAGATTCTACTTGTTTCCCCTTCTTTTTCCCTTCTTACCTTTTCGAATTCCCTTTAATTTCTTCCCTTACCCTTTGTTGGCCATCATTCCCCTTTATTCCTCTATCGTACCCCTTCTTGCCTTTAAATCCATTGAAATGGGCTTAAAACCCACTTTTAACTTTACCATAGGCCTAAACCACTTCCCCTTTTAACCCCCACCATACATTATAATAGAAATTTATTATGAAGTTTCATATGTTATATAACCCGCTGCTTATGTCGCATAGTCACAAATCGCGTGTTCGTTGTGCGATCGATCCATCGCAAATATATGCGATGCGATTTGATCGTGTCGCAAATATTTGTGATGCGATCCCCCAATCGCATTTCTCCTCCATCGCAAGTTCTCGCATCGCAACTCCGCCCGATCGCACTTATCGCATATCGCAGTTTCATCATATGTATTCGATTGATCCATCGCAAATATTTGCGATGCGATTTGATCGCGTCGCAAATAATTGCGATGCGATCACCCATCGCACTTTCCCATCGCACTTTCCGCCAGTCGTGTTTTCTCCCATCGCACTTTCTCTATTTGCGATTTGTGATTTGCGCCCTTGGTCCCACATCGTACTATTCTTCTCTCCCGCTTCATTGTTTTTCCGATTATTTCCTTTGTATTTCGCCCAAATGTTTAACCTTTGGGTTTTACACTAATAGCTTTTTCTTCCGCCTTTCTCCATTACTTCTACTGTTTTCACTATTCCGCCACTGTTTTTCCAGGCCTCCAAAGCACTTCTCCACCACTACGGCCCAGGTTTATAACAGGTGTATTTTATTACGCAGACAGCACAGAGAGGTCGTTTCATCATTTGCCAGCGGACCACCAGAAGTAATTCGGAGGGGGTTAATTCTTGTAATTAATGTTTAACCCCACATTCAAAGGAAAGGACACAGTTTGAATATTTAAGCACACCGTCAAAATCTTACCTGTGTTTAATATCAGTAGAGTACTCTTCTCCAAACGTACACCTTCCTACAAGAAATCTCCATGCCTCCTCAAGCCTTGAAATGATTAATTACACTGACTAAAGCCCATTCAAGACAGTCAGGCAGCAGTTATGGAGGTATGGAGCGGCCTTGTAGTTTTCCCATCCAGTTCAATTATTCTAGAATGGCAACCCAGAGTTCCAGACCGCCGTAAAGAATTAAAGAACATATCAGAGGTCAATCTCGACGTGACAAACGTCTCCAACCAATCTACAGAGTATAGCACAACGCCATTAAGCAGAATGGACTCGGTTTCCTCCACCATTTCGTCTTAATGAGACTCATTTAATTGTTCACCTACTTTTGTTTCTTCCTCTTCTCCTATAAGAATCCCCGTGAACATAATGTAAAGGTTGTTGTTGTTGTTGTTGTTGTTGGGGTTGCCTTACTGTGGCAGTTGCTGTTAGAGGGATTCATTCTAGACTGTTAGAACAGTCGTGGGAGGGAGTAGAAAAGTAGTTGTATGTAATAGGCAGGGAGGAGAAATTTTGGGCTGTAACAGCCATTGAGCTCAGTGTATGTGACTAGTTTTGCATCAATTAATCAAAGCACTTTTCACAGGATCCTGGTCTATTACTATTGGTGATGTTTTTCCTAGCTCTGTTTATTACATTTTCATACTGTTTCATTTTCTTCCGGTAGGCAACAGAAGTATAACATAGGATTCACCCTCGCTAGGTGCCCTATGTTTCATGCTCTCCCTACCTGTAATGTTTTCTGCTTTATGTATCTGAGAGCGAATTCATGTGGTTTAACCAGTGCAGTGGATGTTATTGCCTGCTGGCTGATGTATGAACTTGTGGGTTTGCTTCTTGGATGTTTCTTCGTCAATCTTATCTCTGTCTTCCCTTAGATTTGCTAAAGAAAACCTGGAGTTAAATGACCTCTGGTCCGATCTATAAGCTGCCCCTTCGTCCCTTTTTGAGAGCTGCCTTTGAGTATGTCCAAGCAGGTCTGGAGTTAAATGACCTCTAACCTGATCTATAGACATAAAATTGGTTGTCTTTCCTTCTTCCACTTTCTCTCCTTAATGTTCCATTCCACCATCTACCTAAAAGATCCTTTAGTGTAGATGACTTGCCCTTTGAAAGCCTTGGCTAATGGATGCAAGTAATTTCCTTTCATGACTCCATAGCCCAATGGATGGCACTGTCTTGGCCTATCCTCTTTGCTGAAGCCTCCTGCTGTTTTGTTTCCTTTCTCCCATTACTTTCTCAGTCTATGATCTCCTAACCAACCCAGCAACCAACCAACCAAATCATTTGAACCCCCCTTTGTGCTTCATACCTAGCCTAACATCTCATTTTGAGCTTTCAAAGACATATCATTCTTTGCTTCATGGAGGGATCCCTCTCCGGGTCCAGGAGGGCTAGATCCTAGGGCCCCAAAGTGGTTTGATGTTGTCTCATCTTTTGGTATTTCCAAATCTGCCAAAACATGGGAACCCCAACAAAATCCACAAGAAAAGAACATCACCGCAAAGCCAAAGAAGGACACGGAAAAGTGGTGTGAGTTCCATAAGAGCTCCACTCACAACACAAGTGAGTGTCGGGCCAAGCAGTCGCTAGTGGCTAAGATGAGGGCTTCTGAGTCAGATGCATGCTCTGACTCCAAATCAGAACCTGAAAAGGGGAATGAAAAAGGGAAACAAATTATTGATGCGGAGCCCAATGCCACTGTTTCCACTACAAAGATCCAGAAGGAGGAATTGAAAGATCCAGAGGAGGAGGAACGTCTCTTCCACTCCCAGATGTGGGTAAAGGGCTCCCCTGTATAGTTCATTGTCAAAAATGGGAGCCAAAAGAACCTCATTTCAGTAGATGCTGTGAAGCGGTTGAGTTTTCCGACCACAGCTCACCCACATCCATACACCATCGGTGGCTTCACCAAGGATGAGATCTTCGCGTCAGCCAGCAGTGCCGCCTTCCCTATAGCATCAAGCCCTTCACGGATGAGGTATTATGTGATGTTTCTCCTATTGATGTTTCTGATGTATTATTAGGACAACCATACTTGTGGAAGTGCCATGTTGTGTATGAGTCTCGACCTCGTGCTGTCATTGTTACTTTTGGAAATAAGTTGTACAGAATACCAGAGGTACCACCTCCTGCGGCTATCTCTTTGGTTACTGCAAAACAATGCAGTAAGCTCATTACCCAAACCAGGAAATTAGTTTTCCTGATGATCCGCCCCCAGGGAAAAAAAAAGACTATGGCCATGACCTCCAGACAGGGCTCCTCTACACAACAACAACAAATGGATAAGGTTGTGGAGGAGTACGGGGACATATTCACCTCACCCATAGGGGTTCCTCTGCACTGTTAGGTCAAGCACCTAATTGATCAGACCCCGGGTGCGCCGCTACCCAATGGACCGATCTATCGGCGCTCTGTTCTAGAGAATGATGAAATCAAGAGGCAGATTTAGGAGCTGTTGCAGAAAGGTCACATCAGACCAAGTTCATCGCCCTGTGGGAGCCCGATCGTGTTGGTACAGAAGAAGGATGGGATGTGGAGACTCTGTATTGACTATCGGGCGCTGAACAAGATCACTGTCTGGAATAGGTACCCAATCCCATGGATTGATGACCTTCTGGACCAACTCAAAGGTGCAAAATATTTCAACAAGATCGACCTGAAGTCTAGGTATCACCAGGTACCAATTGAACCCTCTGATGTGTGGAAGACTGCCTTCAAAGCCAAGGAAGGCCTTTTTGAATGGCTAGTCATGCCTTTCGGGTTGACGAATGCTCCTGCAACCTTCATGAGGATGATGGACGACATCTTGAGGCCATTCACCAACTAATTTGTAGTGGTGTACTTGGATGACATTATGATCTTCAACAATACTTGGGAAGAGCACCTTCACCACATCTGACAGGTCCTCCAAACACTGCGGCAACACAAGTTGTGTGCCAATCTGGAGAAGTGCACGTTTGGCATGACCCAGGTTCAGTATCTAGGATACATTATTGATGAAATGGGGGTGCATCTGGATCCAGCCAAGATCCAAGTCATTCAGGATTGGCCAGCCCCAAACACTATAACAGAGCTTCGCAGCTTTCTGGGTCTTGCTAATTTCTACCGTAGATTCGTGTTGGGATTCTCTCATATCACTTGGCCCTTGAGTCAAGTCACCAAGGGAGGAGCAAGAGAAAAATTCTTTTGGTCGGAACCTCAATAGAAGGCATTCACAGAATTGAAAAATCGCCTATGTTCTGCCCCAGTGCTCACATTACCAGACTTACAGCAGCCATTTGAGATCGAGACAGATGCCTCTGTCTATGATATTGGGGCAGTTCTTACTCAACATGGACATCCAGTGGCATATCACAGTGAGACATTGTCTGAGACAGTTCGCAAGTATCCCACCTATGACAAAGAAATGTATTCCATTGTGCAAGCCTGTCAACAATGGAAGCATTAAATTTTGGGGAAGGAAACAATCATCCACACAGACCACCGGCCCCTGCAATTCATACAGACACAAGGGAAGTTGCAGAATGATCGCCATCAGAATTGGTCCACATATCTGCAACAGTTTCATTTTAACATCAAGTACAAGAAGGGTAGCACCAATAATGTTGCAGACTGCCTCAACCGACCACCAATCATGGCGCTCACCACTGTGCTCAACTCTTGTGGGCACGAGACTTCCGATTGGCCGCTTCTCTATGAGAGTGATCCAGAATTCGGCCACACTTACAAGGCACTCTTGGGGGGTACGCAAGTTCCAAATTTTCACCTCCAAGATGCACTTTTATGTCACCTGGGACACCTTTATGTTCCTTCAAGCGAGCGTGCCAAGATGATATGGGAAGCACACTACAGTCGAGTCGCTGGGCATTTCGGGGTCGAGAAAACAGTAGCAATACTACAGAAGTATTTCTATTAGCCGAACCTTCGAAAGGATGTCGAGAAGCACATCAGATCCTGCACTGCTTGTGCCATTGCCAAACCGACCATCAAGAAGCAAGGCCTATATACTCCACTACCTACCCCTAGTCGACCTTGGGAATCCATCTCCATGAATTACATGTCGGGCCTGCCTTCTACTAAGAATGGAAATGACTATGTTTTCATGGTCGTTGACAGATTCTCAAAGATGGCCATTATGGCGGCCTGTAAGAAGAATATCACAGCAGAAGCCACTGCTAAACTCTTCTTTGAACGAGTGTGGGTGCACTTTGGGATCCCACAGTCCATCATATCAGATCGAGATAGCAGGTTCCTCAGCACATTTTGGTCCAGCCTCTGGTCAATGTTGGACACAAAGCTCACCAAGTCCACAGCTTTCCATCCCCAAACAAATGGCCAGACAGAGGTTGTCAACAGAATGATTGTACACATTCTGCGCATGTACAATTCAAAGCATCCACGCACATGGGACGAGAGCCTCCCCTATGTACAACATAGTTATAATAGGGCTCTCCATAGTTCAATTGGCCATAGCCCCTTTCAGGTGGGCTTGGGATTCCAACCACTATGTCCCATTGACGTAGCCATGCCATTTGCAGCTGCTCAGGCCGATTCAACTCATGTCCAGTTTGAAGTTGACAAAGCAAGTAGCTTCATCGAGCGCATTCAACACATTCACCAATAGGTTCATGATATATTGGACAGAGCCAATGTGAAGTACAAGCAGCGCCATGATCAACACCGGGTGCCGCACAACTTCCAGGTGGGCGACAAAGTATGGCTACATTTGCAGAAGGAGCGCCTCACTGGACCCCACCGCAAGCTTCGCCCGCTCCGATATAGGTCGTACACCATCACCAAGGCTTTAGGGAACAATTCCTTTGAGCTTAGTATTCCTCCATTCCTTGGTTTGCACCCAGTCTTCAATGTGGATCGCCTTCGTCCTTACTTCCCACCTCTACTAGACACCTCAGACATTGCAGAACAATTCACACCAACAGAGTTAAACCCAAACTGCATGGAATAGGCCACCACAGATTGTATCATGGACATGCAAATCAAGAACATTCGCCAATAGAAGATCCAACTGTATCGGGTTGTCAAAGCTGGCCAACTCCTGCACCAAGGAAAGTGGTTCACCAGGGACCAAGTTCAGCAGAAATTTCCTCATCTCATGGAGGAACTTAACTCAATGGGGACCATTGCTTCCTAAGGGGGGAGGAATGATCAAGGTGGATATTGGTGGCCACCCACCTATTCCACTTAGGCCCCCACCATTGTCTCTTTCAGTTTTTCAATTTCGGCATAAGTTACTATTTTTAGCAGTTTTTCGGGTCCTGAACTTTCGGAGCCATTTTGAGGCCCTAAACGATGTTTTTTGGGCATCGTGACTCGCGAATATCATTCTGTTCTGAAATGAAATTCACGGTGAAAGTTTTAGTCCTCAGATAGAGCTTTCTAATGATGTATCATGTGCGTCAAAAGGAGATAGTATGCCAAAGTTACGTCCCTGGGAAGTTGAAACACCAATTTACCCAAACGGGGCCCATAGTTTTGGCACTTCATCTCCTAGGGTTAGGTTTCTGGATGTTTAGGGTTCTCCATTGTTTCTCAATAATAAATAGGCCCTCGAGCCTCATTGTAGCTCAGTTCAGAGGCCTGTAGCCACCACATCGTTTCTCAGAGATAGCTACTAGTGTCCTAGCTAGTTTTATTTCCATTCTGTCTGTAAGAAAATTTTAGTTCTTTGATATTAATGAAATGAAGTTTTATTTCCGTTGCATCTCTGTATTTATGGTTATATGTTTATTCTGTTGCGTTCTTGCATAAATCTGGATCAATGTTTCACTGAACTGTTCATTTTACATGTTTATCAGTTTGGGTATAGCTCATAGAGATTAGTGGTTTGCCCTACCTCATGATTTTATTGCTTCAGACTATAGATGTTTAAGACCTCTTATTTTTTCCAAAACTTGATGTTCATTACACCCCATACATCACCTAAAGGATCCATTAATCTTACTAAATCGGCCTTGCAATACACTCTGTTTCATCATTTAGACACCCTTGACTTCATATGACCCCATAGCCCTATTGATTTGATAACCTCTCATTCCACCTATCCTACTTGATCATCTTACCCTAACCCAAAACAAACAAACAAAACTACGCTTAAAAACTAGCCTAAAATCAATCATCCAAAGTGAACAAGTTCTCATCCTTCACCTAATAGAGAGAGCCCTCTTTGAGTCCAGGAAGGCTAGGTCCTAGGACTCCAAAGACTGGTTTGATGTTACCCTATCATTTGGTCTACCAATCTGCCAAATTATGGGACACCAACATAATGGCAATCACGGTGGGACATTATGAGTTCATAACAATCTAAATACCCCTTAAGACTCCAGAATCCCTTCATCAACCATATCATATGATTTATCTCTACCTCATCACTATCACTGACACAATGGTGATCATGATGCAATATCTGATGTCAGTGACAATCTAAGTATCCCTTAGGACTTCAGTAAACTTCGTCAAATCATAGATAAACTTAACTGATAGCCTAAGAGTAGAATCTAGCTTTTTCACCATCCTAGAAAAATGATGACTCAGTTATAGGACACTCTTACATAACTTAAGGGCTACATATAGAAACTTAGAAAAAACCCAAAACATTTCTAGATTGGCTTTTTGTCAGTATTGGTGGTGGACCATAGACACTTATCTTCAAAACAACTATAAATATCCACCTGGCCACTCCACTAAGCCTCTAGTAGGCCTTCCAACTTTACTAATGTCCTTAGGATCCTAAAGGACTGTGCCGAAACAACCTTAGGAAATCTAGAACCCTAGTCACACACTGTGTGAGTTTAGAAAACATGGAATAAACAAAATTTTCAAAAAAAAAGATCTAAAAACTTTCAGCCTCTCTAAATTTTGAGTTTGAAATCTGTCTTCGCGAATAATCAATACCAGATCTCATCCAGACCCAAACCCTCCTACTATAGTTGATGACCCAGAAAGGATTTTTCAGAAAACTTCTTAAACTAGAAACTTAGCTACTAGTAGGACCATTCATAAAGCAAGCTCTGTACCAAAACATCTTACAACCTTGCAAGACCCCCAGTTTGACTTGCGCCATACAAAAAACCTTTTCAGAACAAAGTCACAAAGTAGAATCGACCATACCAATATTAAGCCCATAGACTTGCAACATAGTCCTAACAGAGAAGCTTCTCCTTCAACACCACCTGATTTCCAACTTCTCCACCACTTTGGCTCTTTTCACCCCAAGTCTGCTCAGAATTAGTTTACCGGTCCAAGTACTTCCACCACACCCATTCACACGACCATTGTGCAGACCACTCCATCTCATAGCACAAATCCTACACTTGAAAATCCACCATTAGCTCCTACCATGGTAGCATGGTATGCACCCTTTGTGTTACCTGTTGGCCGGATAAATCGATCTTGCGGACAAGATCAATCTCCCTAGTGTCAGAAGACAATCTAGCAACAAACGAAAAACTAAGTTTTTATTTCTCTAAATATATTCGTTTTACAAATAAATGCTATGAAGGTGTCGATCCTACCTTAGATCCAAATGCTTATTTGCAGTCATAGTGCTTCCGTCGTATCAATAATCCTTCCATCACAACAAGATTTCTTCCGTCGCAACAAGAATTCTTTTGTTGCAACAATAATCCTTCTGTCGCAACAAGAGTTCTTTCATCGCAAGAAAGTGTCATCTTTTGTCACAACAAAGTGTCCTCTTTTGTCACAACAAAGTCTCATCTTTTGTCGCAAAAAAGTGTTGTCTTTCATCGACCTGCAATCACAAACAAGAAAATATTAAATAGCACCTGTATAAAAAATAATTATAAAACATACCTATCATAGTGATCAAGGAATCTATGAAATAAATGATCAAACGACAACTTATTGAAATAAACAATCAAACGAAAATTTATTGAGAAAAAAAAAACTTGATTGTATTAATCTTAAAATAATAGAAGAACCTTACAACCTTAGCCTTGATGTTGAACAGGCCTTCCCGGGGTCCGAAGTAGGAGTCTCCTCTACTTTGATAAGTCTTGCACTCTTCCTCCAGGAGCACATAGAGGTATGTGATCTTTCCTCTCAAAAGCTCAGTAGAAAGAATTCTAAATCTCAACTGCACTTCAACTCAATCACACATAAAGCTTGAACTCCCTTTGAGGCTACCCAATGCCTCCTTTTATAGAGAAAATGAGGAGGTTAGGGTTCCACCTTTGAAGGGATAGAATCCTCCTTCAAAGGGATAGGCTCCTCACATCAAGGGATTAGTTCCTTAAGGTGAGGGATGCATGAACCTTACTAAAGCGTACTCATCCCCAAAAAATCTCATTTAGAACTGTTTAGAATTGACCAAGATTTAACTTTTTCACTTTAGTTTCTCACTTTTTTGACTTTGGAGGGGGTACGCAGGCATTACAAGGGAAAACTTCATTCTGAAATGCAGGTAAGCAGTGTATTATCTGCGCACCCAAGCCAAGAACGCAGGCAGGCTTCATGTTACCTGCATACCCTGAGTTTCAAAGATTTTTAGGGTTTTTCCTCCAGTTTTAAGGCTTGGAATGAGGAACAAAGGTTGTAAGACTTGCAGAGGAGGCATGTATGAGTGTTAATGAGCTCATATAGTCAACAGAATGTCAAGGTGACAATTTTTTAGTGCAATAGATTGCCCCCTAAAGTGCGAAGTCTGGAATAGATGAAGATGAAGTCTGTCATATATGAAGAGTGAAGTACTTTATCATTTCAAGGATCATCTTGTGGACACCCCAGTCGGGACCTGTAAAAACATTCAATGCAATATATATATATATATATACATATACATATACATATACATATATATATATATATATATACATATACATATACATATACATACAGATATATATATATATATATATATATATATATATATATATATACATATACATATACATATACATATACATATACATATACATATACATATACATATACATATACATATAAACATATCATAGCTGAGGTAGGCATTCCCATACTCAGATCAAAACTAAATAGAAAATTGATTTAAACTGTTCTGATATAGGAATTATTTTCAATATATCAATAGTATAGACATGTGTAGACACAGTATGGATGCAACCATTTGTTTATGAATAGTCCACTGTATAAATGAATAACAAAAATTCCTCATAGCCTGGATGGTAGAAACTAGATCCAGGGTCTTGAATTCATCTTCCTGAACTAATACCATCCAAATGGTGGAATGAGAAGCAGAGAGGTACAAAAAATAATCATGGTTGTAGTTAGGAGGATGTAATAACGGTGCATGGGTCAACGCGTGTTTAAGTGCATAAAAATATCGATCAACGATCTCATCCCAAAAGAATGGAACGTTCTATTTCAACAACCGGGTAAAACCCTTTGTTAGCTCGACGTAGTTAGGAATGAACTGATGTAAAAAGTTTTCTTTCCCCTGCAAACTTTGGAGTTAGCATAGAGTCGAAGGAGGATGTAGATTGACAATAGCTTCGACCTTCGACGGATCAACGTGAATGCCTGCTTTTGAAACAACAAATCCCAGTAAGCAACCCGATTCTACACAGAAAACACATTGACCATAATTAGTCAACGTATACCTTTCGTAAATAGTCCATTTCAGTCCATAAAAGGGGTAAAATTATACTGAAGGGACGATCATTCATATACTTTAATGAGTTCAAATAATCAAGTGCTCGGAAATATTTTCAATTTTCGAGAGTCCGAAAAGAGCTAAAAGAGGACTCCAATGTTTCACTTTTTTTTAAACTTTTTAAAGAGTCCGAAAAGTGATAAAAGTATGCTCTTTGTTGAAAAATGATCAGTTTTACCGAAAAATCCAATATTCTGCACAAAAACTTGAAACAATTACACATACTTGTTTAAGATAAGTAAAAATGTTTTCCAAATTACCTTTTTAAAGTGAAGAATAAAAAAATTAAAAATTCATTTATTCGAAAAAACTTATAAAAAGGACTTTTCTAACTTCATTTTTACTATTTGAATTCAGAGTGAAAAAGTGAGAGATTTTGGATAAAAGAAATTTCCTATGAAGATTCTGGAAAATCCGTTTTTCGGAATCAGAAACCGTCAGCTCCAAGTAATCCGTATAAATTATGGACCACATAAAGGCCCAAGTTGATCTCCTGATATGGCTAGTGAACAGTTAGGACACACAGGACCAGTGTTTCTTGTTTCTCGGCCACTGGCTCGAAGTCATACTGGAGGTCATATATTTTTTGACTGGTTTGTCCAAGAGGTGCGGACACTTATCTCTATCCAGGACTAGACCAGGTGGCCAGTCTGTTGCTAGTCTCAAAGCAAAGTTTTGCAATGGTTTAGTAGACCCGAAGGATAAACGGATAGATATCAAAACTATTATCTGTCCTGAATTAAAATTTAGTGTCTTCACTGTTACTAGACTGTATAGGAGTGCAACATTACGTGTTTCCAATCTCATGCTGAGGGCATTGACATTGTTAGATTTCTGTCGGCATATTTTCGTTGGTTGAAAAACCAACTCTTTATTATTAAGGATTTTCAATATGCCAGGATGAACTATTGCGGTGACAAAGACATGGCTTTTCCTCTAGGAGAGTAATGGGATGATTCAAGTAAAAAACATTTTCAACACTTTCTAAGTCCTAATTTTTTTGTATTTTAAACCATCCAACACAAGACGATGTATAGTTCGAAACACACTTCTACGCTATGATATATCACTATTACCGACTATTTGTGTACATGTTATCAAATGTTGTTTAATTTACTGTTTTGTTCATTGCAAATGTCTATTTATCATACTAGAAGCAACTACATCTGCTAATGTATTTAAATGTCTTGGAATATGCTGATATTCAATGTAATCAAATTCACGTTCCAAGAGACGAAATCTTAAGAATAACTGTAAAAACACTGGATTTCTAATGGCATTAACCCTGTTAAGTTGTAATACAACAAGTTCAGAATCTAACCTAACAATCAAACTCTGAATCCCAAATGATATGAATTCAGATAATAACTCAATCAATGCACTATACTTTGCAATTTTATTCGTTGTTTGACCGAGGCTTACCCCATGCATGGATACTAACTCGTCAGAGGGTGAATAGATAACCAAAGCTGCAGAAGAAATGTTCTGTGTACTACGACAAGCACCATCAGCAAAACCAATGTAGGTTTGAAGAGACTTCGGCATCTGTAATATCAAGAGTAAAACTCAGATAAGCAGGAATAGTGATAAGAACACACTCTAAACTAGGCATGCTTTTCTAATCTAAGACACACCAACAGTAAAGAAATCTAATCTAACTAAAAATATCCACACCAATTTTAAGCATAATATCTCTTCAGATAAAGCCCATTTCTGGGTTTATGTAAAGGGACACTGTCAAAATCTATCAGCTCATAGGCCCCTTTTGCTAGTTTTCGCTTAACAATGAAAGGACCATGCCACGTGGGCACAAATTTTCCAACTCCTAGCTTATAGTTGGCTTGATTGTACACTAAGACTAGGTCTCCTTCTGAAAAATTATGAGGGGTAACACTTCTATCATACTGAGCTTTTATTCGTTTGACATGAGCCTCGTTTGCTATTGCAGCGTTTCGTCGATTCTCATCTAGCTGAGCCAAGTACAAAAAACGTTTCTCCTCTTCAGACGTACCTGGGAGTAATTCTATGGCTAATTTTAATGACAGAATTTCACATTCAAAAGGCAACACAACTTCCAAATCGTAAACCAGTTGAAAGGGAGTGAAACCAGTTGATGTTTTTACCGAGGTCTGATATGCCTAAAGCGCTGAAAATAACATGGAATGCCAATTCGACTTATGAATACCAATAATTCATCTGATCATAGTGACTAAAACTTTATTGATAGCTTCAACCAGACCATTATCCTGCGAGTAATAAGGAGTAGAACTATCGTGGCAAAGGCCAAGTTGGTCTGTCAGTTCAGTCATCATGATATTTCTAAAATGACTTCCATGATCTGTAATAATGGCTTGAGGAACACCAAATATAGCAATTATATGATTGAACATGAAAGTTGCAGCAGTCTTGTCGTCTGCCGAAAATGTAGGTGTTAGCCCCCCTATGAAATTTTTAACAAGCAAATAGGGGGCTAAATTGTTGTTGAGTCTTCAAGGAATGCATTTCCCTTGAAAACACAGTCTCCTTGAAGCCTCCATGTGTCTTTTATCCTTTGATAGTTTCCCCTCTGCTGATTCCCCTTTAAAAGCCTCTCTGTTATGTGAAGAAATGCCCAAAGGCCTCCTTTCCCCTTTGTTTTTCCTCATTTAACCTCTTTTTCTTCCCCTTTTTCTCCCCTTCTATTTCCCCATTTACCCCTCGAATCCCCCCAAGATCCCCTTTAAATTTTTCCCCTGCCCTTTGTTTTCCCTCTTCTTCCCTTTATTCCTCTATCGTTCCCCTTTAAACCCCTTAAAACCCATTAAAATGGGCAAAAAACCCACTTTCCGATCTTATCCAAGGGCTTAGCCCCTTTCTGCCAGTCCCTTAACCACTTCCCCACGTGACCCTTCCCCAAGACCAAGCGCTTAAGCCTTGGGGGCCAATCGTAATCGAAACAACCGGCGGGTGCTTTTCCTTTGTAATACTCAAAAAACCCGATGCGATTGTTTTATTTCGATAAGTCCCGCGGTGCATTCCGCACCTTTGATCCCCCCTGATGATCCAACGGCTATCGCTCTTCCCTGTCGATCGCAATTGAAAGTTTGGGAGTGTCTCATTTTTGTGCCCTTTCGATTGCATCTCTTCCGATTGCATCCCCTCCGATCGTGTTCTCCACCGTTGATCTCCCCGCCAGATCGACGGCCAGCGCTCCATCGCTCTCCCCTGTCGATCGCAATCGAAAGTTTGGGAGTGTCTCATGTTTGTGCTCTTCTGATTGTATCGCTTCCGATTGCATCTCCTCCGATTGTGGTTGGCCCAAGTTCATCCTATCCGTCCCTTGGGTTAATATCTAACGGTTTTGATCTAATCGCCCTCCGCCTCTGCTAGGTCCCACTCTTGCATTTGTCTCCGTCATATTTCATGTGTTTTTTATGTTTTTTCCCATGGTATATGTTATTCCGTCGCCCAATCTCCACCGTTGATCTTTGTTCCCAGACCAAGATCTAACGGTCTGCGTTGCACTCCGCCACCATTCCTCCGCCTTCACTGCATTTCCTCCGCCACCACTGCCCGAGTTTTAAACAGGTTTATTTCAAAGTGTGCAGACATCACAGTGAGGTGTTTTCAGCATCGCCGGCAGATCGGCAGAAAGGATCCAAAGGGGTTAACACCTGTTATTGACATAATCAATGTTTAGCCCCACTTTCAAAGGATTAAGGTTCAGTTTGAAGACTGATGAGCGCACCAGCAAGCCATTACTGCGCTACCTAACAACAGAGTCCATTCTCTCCAGACGTACACCTTCTCACAGCGTCCTCCATGCCTCTCGAGCCCAGGAAAGATTAATGCGATGACAGAACCTCTCAAGGGGATGTCAGGCAGCATTAAAGAAGCATGGAGGGCCTTGCAAATTTTCCACCCAGTTCATTTATTTCAGAGTGGCAGCACAGAGCTCCAAGCACCACAAGGACTCCGAAGAAATATCAGAGGTCGATTTCGACCTGACAGAAATCTCCGAACCAGATTACAGAGTACCACAGCGATGCAGGAAGCCATTGAGTGGTATGGGCGTGAACACTTCCACCTTACTATCTTAATGAGTCTCATTCAATTGTTCATCTACCTCTATTTCCTCTCTTCCCCTATAAAGATCCCCGAGAACACATTGTAAAGGTTGTTGTTCAGTTGCTGGTAGTTTGCTGTTAGAGGGATTCATTTTGACTGTTAGAACAGTCGTAGGAGGAAGTAGTAGAGTAGTTGTATGTAATAGGCTGGGAGGAGAAGTTGGGGCTGTATTAGCCATTGAGCCATATTGTACATGACTGGTTTTGCATCAATTAATCAAAGCACATTTCACAGGATCCTAGTCTATTACTATTGGTGATGTGTTTCTTAACTCTGTTATTTACATTTCCATATTGTTTCATGTTCTCCTGGTAGGCATCAGAATAATGGTATAGGATTCACCCTTTGTTAGGTGCCCTATGCTGTCTGCTCCCCCTACCTTTATGTTTTCTGCTCTATGTGCCATCTAAGAGTTAATTCATGGGTTTAACCAGCGCAACGGATGTTATTGCCTGCTGGCTGATGTATGAACTTGGGGGTTTGCCTCTTAGATGTTTCTTTGTAATCTTATCTCTGTTTTTCCCTTGGAGTTGCTAAAGCAGACCTGGAGTTAAATGACCTCTGGTCTGATCTATAAGCATCCCTGTTGTTTCTTTGAGAGCTGCCTTTGAGTATGTCCAAGCAGGTCTAGAGTTAAATGACCTCTGACCTGATCTATAGACAGAAAATTGGTTGCTTTCCTTCTTTCACTTTCCTCCTTAATGTTCCATTCCACCATCTGCCTAAAAGATCCTTTAGTGTAGATGACTTGCCCTCTGAAAGCCTTGGCTAGTGGATGCAAGTAATTCCCTTTCATGACTCCATAGCCCAATGGATGGCACTGTATTGGCCCTTTCTCTTTGCTGAAGCATCCTGCTGCCATGTTCTTTTCCCCCCATTGCTTTCTCGGCCTATGATCTCCTAACCAACCCAGCAACCCTTCAACCAAATTATTTAAAACCCCCCTCTGTGCTTCATAACTAGCCTAACATCTTATTTCTGAGCTTTAAAGATATATCATTCTTTGCTTTATTTGGAGAGATCCCTCTCCGGGTCCAGGAGGGCTAGATCCTAGGGCCCCAAAGTGGTTTGATGTTGTCTCATCTTTTGGTATTGCCAAATCTGCCAAAACATGGGAACCCTGACATAATGGCGACTCCACTGGGAACCAGATCAGCCAGCTTTGATTTGGCAAACCACTGTGGTGGACAGTAAGTTGTGAATCATCCACCTGGCGACTCCACAATTACTGAATGATTAAAAGACTCCGCTGGTAATCAGCTGGCCACTGATTATCTTGGTTTCACATAAGACTCCACTGGGAGACCATGTCGCAGTACAACATCATCCATGCCGAAGATCCAGTCACTTCGCTAATGGAAGACTCTGAACAATTTACAGAAATAGATCCAAGCCTCATAGCAGAGTTTCGGAGTGGAGTAGCGAGTGTACTGGCAGAAATTGAATGGGAGGACCTTCCAAAGACTGTCCCTATTGGCTCAACACTCAATCATCTACCTACGCTTAAGAAGATGTTTCTTGATTTGGTGGTTGACAGATATGAAGCTGAGCTCGAACGTTTAAACTCACAAGAGATATTCTACGAGTTCAGAGACCCGAGGGCCTTCTTGGAAAGTCTCCCGCCCCCTAAAAATACAGAGATTCCGCTGCTGTTCGACGTGCAAGAAGAAGAAGATTCGGTTCTCAGGAGCCGCTTTGAGAACACAGTGGAAAACGAAGAAATAATTGAAGCTGCCCAGGACGAAGACAACCTTCCAATATGGGGAGGCCTAAAAGAAGAAAGCATACATCAAGTGTTCGTTGATCCTGTGGCAGAATACATGGAGGCCCTGATTTGCTCAAATACTCCAGCGTTGATCCTTAGCAAGGGCCAGATTCATCAGAAATGGTCACTACTGATGGTGACCACAGTTTTGAAGAACCACAAGCAGAGCACCCTGTGGTTATCTCTGACAGGGAGCCAGTTCTCATATCCTTTTTCACTACTACTTGACTGGCTGTATTGGCTTTATCATATCACCTAGAACATCAGAGATTTCCGATTAGGGTAGGGTAGGTAGGAAAGCTCAATAAAGCTCAGCCTATGAGCATGTAGTTAGTTGTTTAAATTTATGTCTTAGAATGTAGAGAAGAAACCTGCTAGACAGTCTAATCCTAGCAGGAAGTAGTGTAGGTAGAGAAACATATGAGGCCAACAGTCTAATCTGGTCTGATGGAGTAATAAGGGTAGAGGTAGAATAGGTTTATTTTTCCTGTTTGAAAAGATTGATGATGTAAAGGGTCTGCAAGTCCAAATGCACCCAAGAAGAAAAAATGTTAGGACTATAGTGTGGGTAGGTAGTTGTGTGGGAGAATTTTATTGCTGATATGTTGTCTTCATAGTTTGTGGCAGCTGATCTAAGGAAAGAAAAGGATGGTTCAAACAGCAGGCACCTGGCCTACACCAAGAGATCATCTTCTGGTTTCTTGGCTCCTTCAAGAAGAAGCCATCCCCATGTGGAGCCACTGTTAGCCCCCCTATGAAATTTTTGACAAGCAAATAGGGGGCTAAATTGTTGTTGAGTCTTCAAGGAATGCATTTCCCCTGAAAACACAGTCTCCTTGAAGCCTCCATGTGTCTTTTATCCTTTGATAGCTTCCCCTCTGCTGATTCCCCTTTAAAAGCCTCTCTGTTATGTGAAGAAATGCCCAAAGGCCTCCTTTCCCCTTTGTTTTTCCTCATTTAACCTCTTTTTCTTCCCCTTTTTCTCCCCTTCTATTTCCCCATTTACCCCTCGAATCCCCCCAAGATCCCCTTTAAATTTTTCCCCTGCCCTTTGTTTTCCCTCTTCTTCCCTTTATTCCTCTATCGTTCCCTTTTAAACCCCTTAAAACCCATTAAAATGGGCAAAAAACCCACTTTCCGATCTTATCCTAGGGCTTAGCCCCTTTCCGCCAGTCCCTTAACCACTTCCCCACGTGACCCTTCCCCAAGACCAAGCGCTTAAGCCTTGGGGGCCAATCGTAATCGAAACAACCGGCGGGTGCTTTTCCTTTGTAATACTCAAAAAACCCGATGCGATTGTTTTATTTCGATAAGTCCCGCGGTGCATTCCGCACTGTTGATCCACCCTGATGATCCAACGGCTATCTCTCTTCCCTGTCGATCGCAATCGAAAGTTTGGGAGTGTCTCATTTTTGTTCCCTTCCGATTGCATCTCTTCCGATTGCATCCCCTCCGATCGTGTTCTCCACCGTTGATCTCCCCGCCAGATCGACGACTAGCGCTCCATCGCTCTCCCCTGTCGATCACAATCGAAAGTTTGGGAGTGTCTCATGTTTGTGCTCTTCCGATTGTATCACTTCCGATTGCATCTCCTCCGATTGCGGTTGGCCCAAGTTCATCCTGTCCGTCCGTTGGGTTAAGATCTAACAGTTTTGATCTAATCGCCCTCCGCCTCCGCTCGGTCCCACTCTTGCATTTTTCTTCGTCATATTTCATGTGTTTTTTATGTTTTTTCCCGTGGCATATGTTATTCCGTCGCCCAATCTCCACCGTTGATCTTTGTTCCCAGACCAAGATCTAATGGTCTGCGCTGCACTCCGCCACCATTCCTCCACCTTCACTGCATTTCCTCCGCCACCGCTGCCCGGGTTTTAAACAGGTTTATTTCAAAGTGTGCAGACATCACAGTGAGGTGTTTTCAGCATCGCCGGTAGATCGGCAGAAAGGATCCAAAGGGGTTAACACCTGTTATTGACATAATCAATGTTTAGCCCCACTTTCAAAGGATTAAGGTTCAGTTTGAAGACTGATGAGCACACCAGCAAGCCATTACTGCGCTACCTAATAGTAGAGTCCGTTCTCTCCAGACGTACACCTTCTCACAGCGTCCTCCATGCCTCTCGAGCCCAGGAAAGATTAATGCGATGATAGAACCTCTCAAGGGACTGTCAGGCAGCATTAAAGAAGAATGGAGGGCCTTGCAGATTTTCCACCCAGTTCATTTATTTCAGAGTGGCAGCACAGAGCTCCAAGCACCACAAGGACTCCGAAGAAATATCAGAGGTCGATTTCGACCTGACAAAGATCTCCGAACCAGATTACAGAGTACCACAGCGATGCAGGAAGCCATTGAGTGGTATGGGCATGAACACTTCCACCTTACTATCTTAATGAGTCTCATTCAATTGTTCGTCTACCTCTATTTCCTCTCTTCCCCTATAAAGATCCCCGAGAATACATTGTAAAGGTTGTTGTTCAGTTGCTGGTAGTTTGCTGTTAGAGGGATTCATTTTGACTGTTAGAACAGTCGTAGGAGGAAGTAGCAGAGTAGTTGTATGTAATAGGCTGGGAGGAGAAGTTGGGGTTGTATTAGCCATTGAGCCATATTGTACATGACTAGTTTTGCATCAATTAATCAAAGCACATTTCACAGGATCCTGGTCTATTACTATTGGTGATGTGTTTCTTAACTCTGTTATTTACATTTCCATATTGTTTCATGTTCTCCTGGTAGGCATTAGAATAATGGTATAGGATTCACCCTTTGTTAGGTGCCCTATGCTGTCTGCTCCCCCTACCTTTATGTTTTCTGCTCTATGTGCCATCTAAGAGTTAATTCATGGGTTTAACCAGCGCAGCGGATGTTATTGCCTGCTGGCTGATGTATGAACTTGGGGGTTTGCCTCTTAGATGTTTCTTTGTAATCTTATCTCTGTTTTTCCCTTGGGGTTGCTAAAGTATACCTGGAGTTAAATGACCTCTGGTCTGATCTATAAGCAGCCCCTTTGTCTCTTTGAGAGCTTCCTTTGAGTATGTCCAAGCAGGTCTGGAGTTAAATGACCTCTGACCTGATCTATAGACAGAAAATTGGTTGCTTTCCTTCTTTCACTTTCCTCCTTAATTTTCCATTCCACCATCTGCCTAAAAGATCCTTTAGTGTAGATGACTTGCCCTTTGGAAGCCTTGGCTAGTGGGTGCAAGTAATTTCCTCTCATGACTCCATAGCCCAATGGATGGCACTTTCTTGGCTAGTTCTCTTTGCTGAAACAACCTGCTGTTTTGTTCCTTTCCTTCCATTACTTTCCCAGTCTGTGATCTCCTGACCAACCCAGCAACCCTTCAACTAAATTATTTAAAACTCCCCTCTGTGCTTCATAACTAGCCTAACATCTTATTTTTGAGCTTCAAAGAGACATCATTCTTTGATCTATTTGGAGAGATCCCTCTCCGGGTCCAGGAGGGCTAGATCCTAGGGCCCCAAAGTGGTTTGATGTTGTCTCATCTTTTGGTATTGCCAAATCTGCCAAAACATGGGAACCCCAACATAATGGCGACTCCACTGGGGACACAGATCAGTCAGCTTTGATTTGGTAAACCACTGTGGTGGACAGTAAGTTGTGAATCATCCACCTGGCGACTCCATGATTCTTGAATGATTAAAAGACTCCGCTGGTAATCAGCTGGCCACTGATTATCTGTGGTATCACATAAGACTCCACTGGGAGACCATGTCGCAGTACAACATCATCCACGCCGAAGATCCAGTCACTTCACTATTAGAGGACTCTGAACAATGTGCAGAAATAGATCCGAGCCTCATAGCAGAGTTTCAAAGTGGAGTAGCGAGTGTACTGGCAGAAATTGAATGGGAGGACCTTCCAAAGGTTGTCCCTATTGGCTCAACACTCAATCATCTACCTGCGCTTAAGAAGATGTTTCTTGATTTGGTGATTGACAGATATGAAGCTGAGCTCGAACTTTTAAGCTCACAAGAGATATCCTACGAGTTTCGAGACCCGAGGGCCTTTTTGGAAAGTCTCCCGCCCCCTAAAAATACAGAGATTCCGCTGTTGTTCGGCGTGTAAGAAGAAGAATATTCGGTCCTCAGGAGCCGCTTTGACAACACAGCGAAAAACGAAGAAATAATTGAAGCTGCCCAGGACGTAGACAGCCTTCCAATATGGGGAGGCCTAAAAGAAAAAAATGTACATCATATGTTCGTGGATCATGTGGCAGAGTACATGGAGGCCCTGATGTGCTCAGATACTCCAGCATCGATCCTCAGCACCGGCCAAGTTCATCAGGAATGGTCACTACTGATGGTGACCACAGTTTTGAAGAACCGCAAGCAGAGCACCCTGTGGTTATCTCTGACAGGAAGCCAATGCTCATATCCTTTTTCACTACTACTTGACTGGCTGTATTGGCTTTATCATATCACCTAGAACATCAGAGATTTCCAGTTAGAGTAGGGTAGGTAGGAAGCTCAATAAAGCTCAGTACATGAGCAAGTAGATTAGTTGTTTCATTTTCTGTCTTAGAATGTAGAGAAGAAACCTGCTAGACAGTCTAATCCTAGCAGGTAGTAGTGTAGGTAGAGAAACATATGAGACCAACAGTCTAATCTGGTCTCATGGAGTAATAAGGGTAGAATTAGAATAGGTTTATTTCTTCCTGTTTGAAAGATTAATGATGTAAAGGGTCTGCAAGTCCAAATGCACCCAGAAGAAAAAATGTTAGGACTATAGCGTGGGTAGGTAGTTGTGTGGGAGAATTTTATTGCTGATATGTTGTCTTCATAGTTTGTGGCAGCTGATCTAAGGAAAGAAAAGGATGGTTCAAACAGCAGGCACCTGGCCTACACCAAGAGATAATCTTCTGGTTTCTTGGCTCCTTCAAGAAGAAGCCATCCCCATGTGGAGCCACTGTTAGCCCCCCTATGAAATTTTTGACAAGAAAATAGGGGGCTAAATTGTTGTTGAGTCTTCAAGGAATGCATTTCCCCTAAAAACACACTCTCCTTGAAGCTTCCATGTGTCTTTTATCCTTTTATAGTTTCCCCTCTGCTGATTCCCCTTTAAAAGCCTCTCTGTTATGTGAAGAAATGCCCAAAGGCCTCCTTTCCCCTTTGTTTTTCCTCATTTAACCTCTTTTCTTCCGCTTTTTCTCCCCTTCTATTTCCCCATTTACCCCTCGAATCCCCCCAAGATCCCCTTTACATTTTTCCCCTGCCCTTTTTTTTCCCTCTTCTTCCCTTTATTCCTCTATCGTTCCCTTTTAAACCCCTTAAAACCCATTCAAAATGGGCAAAAAACCCACTTTCCGATCTTATCCTAGGGCTTAGCCCCTTTCCGCCAATCCCTTAACCACTTCCCCACGTGACCCTTCCCCAAGACCAAGCGCTTAAGCCTTGGGGGCCAATCGTAATCAAAACAACCGGCGGGTGCTTTTCCTTTGTAATACTCAAAAAACCCGATGCGATTGTTTTATTTCGATAAGTCCCGCGGTGCATTCCGCACCGTTGATCCACCCTAATGATCCAACGACTATCGCTCTTCCCTATCAATCACAATCGAAAGTTTGGGAGTGTCTCATTTTTGTGCCCTTCCGATTGCATATCTTCCGATTGCATCCCCTCCGATCGTGTTCTCCACCGTTGATATCCCCGCCAGATCGACGGCCAGCGCTCCATCGCTCTCCCCTGTCGATCGCAATCGAAAGTTTGGGAGTGTCTCATGTTTGTGCTCTTCCGATTGTATCACTTCTGATTGCATCTCCTCCGATTGCGGTTGGCCCAAGTTCATCCTGTCCGTCCGTTGGGTTAAGATCTAATGGTTTTGATCTAATCGCCCTCCGCCTCCGCTGGGTCCCACTCTTGCATTTGTCTCCATCATATTTGATGTGTTTTGTATGTTTTTTCCCGTGGCATATGTTATTCCGTCGCCCAATCTCCACCGTTGATCTTTGTTCCCAGACCAAGATCTAACGGTCTGCGCTGCACTCCGCCACCATTCCTCTGCCTTCACTGCATTTCCTCCGCCACCACTGCCCGGGTTTTAAACAGGTTTATTTCAAAGTGTGCAGACATCACAGTGAGGTGTTTTCAACATCGCCGGCAGATCGGCAGAAAGGATCCAAAGGGGTTAACACCTGTTATTGACATAATCAATGTTTTGCCCCACTTTCAAAGGATTAAGGTTCAGTTTGAAGACTGATGAGCGCACCAGCAAGCCATTACTGCGCTACCTAACAGCAGAGTCCGTTCTCTCCAGACGTACACCTTCTCACAGCGTCCTCCATGCCTCTCGAGCCCAGGAAAGATTAATGCGATGAAAGAACCTCTCAAGGGGCTGTCAGGCAGCATTAAAGAAGCATGGAGGGCCTTACAGATTTTCCACCCAGTTCATTTATTTCAGAGTGGCAGCACAGAGCTCCAAGCACCACAAGGACTCCGAAGAAATATCAGAGGTCGATTTCAACCTGACAGAGATCTCCGAACTAGATTACAGAGTACCACAGCGATGCAGGAAGCCATTGAGTGGTATGGGCGTGAACACTTCCGCCTTACTATCTTAATGAGTCTCATTCAATTGTTCGTCTACCTCTATTTCCTCTCTTCCCCTATAAATATCCCCGAGAACACATTGTAAAGGCTGTTGTTCAGTTGCTGGTAGTTTGCTGTTAGAGGGATTCATTTTGACTGTTAGAACAGTCATAGGAGGAAGTAGTAGAGTAGTTGTATGTAATAGGCTGGGAGGAGAAGTTGGGGCTGTATTAGCCATTGAGCCATATTGTACATGACTGGTTTTGCATCAATTAATCAAAGCACATTTCACAAGATCCTGGTCTATTACTATTGGTGATGTGTTTCTTAACTCTGTTATTTACATTTCCATATTGTTTCATGTTCTCCTGGTAGGCATCAGAATAATGGTATAGGATTCACCCTTTGTTAGGTGCCCTATGCTGTCTTCTCCCCCTACCTTTATGTTTTCTACTCTATGTGCCATCTAAGAGTTAATTCATGGGTTTAACCAGTGCAGCGGATGTTATTGCCTGCTGGCTGATGTATGAACTTGGGGGTTTGCCTCTTAGATGTTTCTTTGTAATCTTATCTCTATTTTTCCCTTGGAGTTGCTAAAGCAGACCTGGAGTTAAATGACCTCTGGTCTGATCTATAAGCAGCCCCTTTGTCTCTTTGAGAGCTGCCTTTGAGTATGTCCAAGTAGGTCTGGAGTTAAGTGATCTCTGACCTGATCTAGTGACAGAAAATTGGTTGCTTTCCTTCTTTCACTTTCCTCCTTAATGTTCCATCCCATCATCTATCTAAAAATATCCTTTAGTATAGATGACTTGCCCTTTGAAAGCCTTGGCTAGTTGTTGCAAGTAAAATTCCCTTTCATGACTCCATAGCCCAATGGATGGCACTTTCTTGGCTAATCCTCTTTGCTGAAGCCTCCTGCTGTTCTGTTCCTTTCTTCCCATTGCTTTCCCAGTCTGTGATCTCCTAACCAACCCAGCAACCCTTCAACCAAATTATTTAAAACCCCCTCTGTGCCTCATAACTAGCCTAACATCTTATTTTTGAGCTTCAAAGATACATCATTCTTTGCTCTATTTGGAGAGATCCCTCTCCGGGTCCAGGAGGGCTAGATCCTAGGGCCCCAAAGTGGTTTGATGTTGTCTCATCTTTTGGTATTGCCAAATCTACCAAAACATGGGAACCCCAACAGTAGGCATCGCCTCGGCCCACTTATTAAAATAATCTACTGCTAGGATAATATATGCATGCCCCCCGACTGAGTGAGGGTTACATGTAATAAAGTCAATACCCCACTTTGCGAAAGGACTGACAACAATTATAGGGTGAAGAGGAGTGGGTGGTGCACACATTTTACGATCAAAGACTTGACAATTGTGGCATTTCCAGACTGCATAGATACAATCTTTGAATAACGACGGCCAGAAATAAATAGCGCAATATCTTTTGGGCTGTGGCATACCCAGACATATGACTGCCACATGCTCCAGAATGGCAATAATTTAGAACCTTCTCAGCTTCTTCATGAGTAAGACAGCGTCGAAAAACAAAATCCGCTCCATGACGATAGAGTGTATCACCAATAATCTTGTATTGTTGGGATTGGAAATGTATTTTCCATCGCTAATATTGTGAAATTTCAGGCCGAAAAGATTGGGTTTGGAGATAAAGAATAATATCCCCATACCAAGGATCAAGAGTACTGATAAGAAACAAGGATTCACCCGCAATGGGCTGCTCCACCACGGTTTTAGTATTACTAGAGGGGAAATCACAAATCAGTTCTGCAAAAACCAAAGATTTCTTTGCCTTGCATTTTTCAAATTCCAAGTCAAATTCCTGCAGGATAACTATCCATTTGGAATAATTTCCCCCTAGAAATTTTTTGGTCAAGATGTACATCATAGGATTACAGTCAGAAATTACTGTGGTTTTGCGTAATAAGATGTAGTGTCGAAATCGTTGGATAGCTTGAACAACTGCCAAGGCAAATTTCTCCACATGCGTGTATTTGATCTCAGTCAGATGCAGATTTCAACTAAGATAGTAAATCACATGTTCATTGTTGAATTCATATTCCTGAACTAATACCATCCCAATGGTGGAATGAGAAGTGGCGAGGTACAAAAAATAATCCTGGTTGTAGTTGGGAGGATGTAATAACGATGCATGGGTCAACGTGTGTTTAAGTGCATCAAAAGATTGATCAGTGATCTCATCCCTGTTATAGCATCATTTCTCACTTTCATATGATTCATGATTGCTTTTATGGCTTTGGGCACCCATTCCTACAGACTTGGACAAAATTCACTAAAAAACAGTGTAAAAATCCCCATACGCGGTTATGCCCAAACTTTTCCACATGTATACGCGATTCCACATGTACTTTTCCGCGTATGCCATTAAAATCATTAAAAAATATATTAAAATTCCCTATTTTCGGGCTGGATTGATGGTTACTCTGGTAGTTCAACCACCCTAGCACGTGGCCAACTGTTTCCAACTGTTGAAACTACTTTGAAGGAGTATAAAAGCCCCTCATGTGTATGGCCTAAGGGAGAGAGAAATTATTGATATTATACTCTGTTGGAATCCTCTATCCAAGTCTGAATTCCCATGCCTCTTGCACTTCCCAGTTCATTATAGGAAACCCTTGTTTCCTGGAGATGCTCATCTCCCTATATGTCATCTCGTATGCACCAGTTCGGAAGGAATCTTAGCGAGGCAAGGGCGGGACGGATCCGGACGACGGTCTGCTCGAAGATCGTGGAAGGATTCAGGTGATCTCTCCACTCGTTATTTTTGTACATGCTATTTATAATACAGAAGAACCGTCTTGTTCCCGAAATATACGTGTTAGTGTCTGCTTGCATATATGAGAATATTGTTATTTAAGCATTTATGATGGTTTATCTAATGTTTCATATTGATTTCACTAACATTTAGAGTAGATATATGCTGTACAACCAGTTCTTTGTGCTTCTTTCTTCTTGTCTTTCAGGTTAAGAAGGAAGGACGGTTGCTGGGGGTTTGGACCCCGCGGGATCTGCTTCAACCGTAGGAACTACGGGTAAGTTCCTCGATCTGCTCTATTTAGTTTTTCATGAACATGTATGGTTGTGTGAGTCCTTCTTGAGTAGCATGCCCTGCTCTGTGGAGGTTGTAACCCAACAAACCTCTAGGGTGATTTTCCCCGAAACAGAACTGGCGACTCCACTGGGGATCGCATTCTTGTGATTCCCCTGTTGGGTGGTTTCAGTTGTTTGATAGGTTTCCAATAGTTTTAACTTTTATTTCCAGTCCAGTTTACTCTTTCTCAGTCAGACTGAAGTCCTGGTTTCTTATCCAGGCTTGATCCTTTTTGTTTTTTATTATCTACCTTTATATACGCGGGTTTGTCTACACACAGTCGCGTATACACGCATTTTTTGTTAAAGGGAGTCGCGTATACGTGTGTTTCCTTTAGCACAGTCGCGTATGCACGCTTGTTGCTAAACTGTGAAGTTGCGTATACCTAGGCAGATTTTGAAATTTTGGATTTTTTGACTTTTTAGTCCTTTCTGTCTGTGGAGATCTGTTCTTACAGTGTCTTTGTACTCTCTGGATTGTGAAGAAAGTGGTCTTTGGTCTTTTCTCTCTTTGGTTTGATCGAAAACTAGTCTTTTTGGCAAAGTGTTGTTTCTGGTGCTGGCACTTCTGTTTCGAGTACCAAGATCTCTTTCTGGGCATTCTTGGCTGTTCTTCTTCATCAGAACAGAGAGCTCCCGCTCATTTACTCATTCCTACCTTTGTGTCTTGCTTTGCACTACGATTTTTTGCCCGTTTCTTGGTTGGTTTTCTTGAGTTCAGTCGGCTAGGTCTTGTTGCAACTTTTGAAGAGTCTTTCTTGGTTCTTTGAAGTTTTTGTTTGCGGCAAGGTTATACTACTCTTCTAGGCTGAGTGGCTAAGTTTTCTTGTCTTCTTTTGCTCATATTGATCTTGCTACGAGTTAGCCCTATAATATTTGGAGCATTTTTGAAGTTTTTGCTTGAAATTCAGTGTTGTTTGGCTTGGGGTTTTATAGTTTTGCTTGGTCTTTCCGAACTCTTCCCTTATAAAATTCAAAAGCTCAAAAAACATTTTTCTTTGTTGTTTGCTTTTGTTTTTGCATTTTTGTTTTCGTTTCCTTGTATCTTTTGAAGCTTTTTTGAGATTTCTTGCCTTTGGATTTTGGCTTGATTTTGGAAAGGAGTTGTCATTGATTTCTTCCTCTTGTTTTTTAAGCATTTTTGGTGTCCTCATATTAAGAGTTCTTGATTTTGGGAACTAGCTTTCGGGAAAACCAAAAAGGAGATAAAACTGAAGGATCTTTGGGAAATTTCACTCTGCTTTAGGAGATTTTTCATCTTAGAATTTGCATGCTTGTAGTGATTTGCATTAGGTGCACTTAAGCATTTAGTCATTTTCATAGTTTTTGTGAGTGTGAGTTTGTTATCTGAAAAGAAGAATACAATTTTTAATCTCATAGAACCTGTGTAGAAGTTGCTTTTCATCGAAATACAATAACTGCATTTGCATGTAGTTTAGTTTTTATTAATTTCTTTCTGTGTCAAAACACCATAAGTTTCATTTTCGCATCCCTTTGACTTAACATAACAGCCAATTAAAATAAGCGATTTAATTTAAAATCAACTACCAAGTTTTCTAAGTGTCATACACCAACTAGCTAGGTTGTAGGGCCTTGGATTAGGTGAGTGGTGAGTTAACTCTCCAAGGCCGCTCAAACAAAACATAGAAGTTGATTAATTGAGTGAAATCCAACTCCGTTAGGTGGACCGGGAAAGCTCTCCTCCAGAGAGTCAAGCACGAGGGGAAGTGAAGGCTGAGAAGAGGGATTAGTTGAATCTAACCTGAAGACCATTCTGCTCGGCTTCTGACACGGATTGGTGCCCATAGTTGCCACTCCTAGGTTCCACACAGGTGACTGCGGGGGGGAATACCCGTGGTACCTAAGGCAGACGTCGCATCACTTTCAGTAGTACTTCTGGGGGGTGCCCTTGTGAAGCTTGGGTGCTTGAGCTGGCAAAGGCTGTCGTTAGGAGGTCGGCGTAACTGTTTCTATCACCTTCGCTAGTAGGCCTGGGCCGTAATTATCCCAGACTGCTTTTGGGAGGTCCTATATTTTGCTTTCCTGTATTTTGGTGTCCGGTCCTCATCACCCGGAGCGGAAATACTTGAAGGTTGTTTGCTTGATTGTATCTCAGGGATTTTTCTTATAGTGAGTGCTCTTTTCTCCTAGCTTTCTTAGCTTTATATTTTTTGAGTCTAATTAAAATTTGTTAAAATGGCTGATCAAGTGCCTCGTCGATTGAGGAAAATCCGGGGGTTATCTCCCGAGAGTCCAGAGCCTTCTTCGAGAAGGCGTAGGAGTGATTTAGTAGGTGGTTACCACCCTGTGACGTCTGACGCAGTGGAGAGAGATCCTCCACAAGGGTCTGAAGGTTTCATAGCTGATTCTGGTGTCGGTTCCGAGAGGAGCGTTCCGCTCACCTCGCGAGTTTTATTTCCTCAGGAAGAAGATTTTCAAATTCAAGAAGTACCTGAACCTCCTGTGTCAGGTCCATCTCCTCTTCCTCCTGATTATCCGTTCGTTGTTCAATACATCGGACCTGAGTCAGAGAGATCGGAAGATCTTTCGTATCATTCATACCTTTCGATGGCCACGACTGGGAACGCGGCTTCTGCTGTGAGTGCTGTAGGCATTCAGACTCATGCTTCTGTTGAAGGAGGAGGCACTATTGCTTTATCTTCGATTGATTCTAGTGCTGCTGTGTTTGGCTTTGGTTTCACCCAGGCACAAGCTTCTCATTCTGGTCCCTTCTGTTTCGGAATGCCCACTAGTGGGATTCCTTCTTTTTCCTTTTCCGCTGCTGCAGCTGGATCTACACCCATGTCTTCCATGGCTAGTGGATCAGCTTCTTTTCAGGGGTTCCCCTTTGGAACTGGGCACATTCCTAGTTCCAATCCTTCTTTAGGGTCCTTTCCGTTTACTTCTCAGACCCAGAGTTTCAATCCTTGGTTTGGAGGTCAGAATTCGACCACTTTTACAGGATGGAACCCTGTATTCACTACAGTGGGGGCAGGGAATCAATTTTACGCTGGTCACCAAGGGAATACTTCTTTCCCTTCGTCGAGTGCTTATCAGACCTTTTCTCCTCTTTCTAATGCCTGGAACCCCTATCAGGGGCTTTCCTCTTCATTTCATACTTCAGCGGGGGGAACTGGTCTGGGCTTTGGTAACTCTGCGTTGGGAGAAGGTTCTTCTCCTTTTTCTACAAGTCCCTTTTGGCAACCTGGTGCCTCATCAAATCCAGGGTATTCTTTTCAGAATGTTGGGAATCCATCCCATCAAGGATGGAATCCTCAGGCTCCACCTCGCTTACCTTTTCTGGCAACGTTAAACTTGCCAGATCTGTCGAAGTTGACTAATGATCCGATTCGTTATGGTCCGGGGTGGCCTCCGGTTCCCACCAAACTTCCTTCAGACATTCCAAAGTTTGAAGGTAAGAATGGAGAAGATCCGGCTGACCACATCACTACCTTCCATTTATGGTGTTCTTCGAACTCCCTGATCGATGATTCGATTAGGTTGAGATTATTTCAACGCACCCCTAATTGGAAACGCTGCCAAATGGTATATTGAGCTAACTGGGGGCAGTTTTGCTACATTTGGAGAACTGGATGTTACATTTCTGAACCATTTTCAGTTGCCTGTCCGATATGACGCTGGGACTGAACTCCTAGATAATTTTAAGCAGGACGATGCAACCCACATTTTTTATCACATTCAGGAATGGAGGAGAAGGAAGAGGCTTATTAAAGCTCATATTCTAGCAGAATTCCTTTTGGAATGGTTTCTGAAATCCCTGCAGTCAGATATTGCGAAAGATGTATCCCTCTCTGGGGTATTTTCTGAGGAGCAGGCCATTTTTAGGGCCCAGCAGCTGGAACTGATCTATTCTCAGTCTGGGGTCCTCCATAAGTATCTTCCTAATGCTCCTCACTCCAAATTAGATTTATCTAAAACTAAGCCCGGTCCTCATGGTGACGGACTGATTGGATCAATCAATAGTGGTGCAGCCATCCTGCTTACTCAATTGCAGTAGTTGTCTTTACAATCTGCTCCTTCTGGTCAGGCTATGCCTGCTGAGTCATCGCCTTCCCAGTCTTTGTCCATAAATGTTGTCCAAGCTTCTGATCCCAAAGGAAATCAACAATCCGAAGGGAAGAAGAAGGGATGAAATAATAAGAAAAAGGGCAAGAACGGGAAGGGTAATGCGAATAAAACCAATGAGCATGTTGGTGAGGGTCCAAAGGAGAAAATGAAAGTGAAGTTTCCATGCAAGCTGTGTGCTGGAGACCATCTTATGCACCTTTGCCCTAAAATTCAGGATGCGCAGCGCTTCTTAGCTCAGCAGGGTTCTTCTAGTTCCCAGGATGTGTTAACAAACCCTTTTCCCCAAGGGCAACAATTAGTTGTTGGCGCGAATCAAAATCCTGGGGCTTCCTTTGGGGGCACCCAGGAGGGGGAAATTCCATCGAACATTTTCATGATGAGTGCTCATGCGGATATCGCTACGAGATCCCGTGATTATGGCGGAGAAGAGTCTTTGAAAGCTAAGGATATTCCCGATGCTACTGAGCCGCTTCACATTACCAAGCCTACTGTTGAGTCTATGCCTCGGATGCCCAAAGCATCTTCTAAGCGATCGACAATTAATCCAAATGCTAGGGCTGCCCAGAACTACTCGATTATGGAAGATCTGGCACAGAGTCCTTGTGCTATGTCGGCTTTAGAGGTACTCCAGTCTTGTCCGGCTCAACGCAGTGCTGTGCTCACTGCCATTGGGGCTATTGATCCAAAAAATTCTCTTCTGATTACTTTTGATATGACTAATTTTAAGAAGAGACTCCCCCATCACATGGATTTTCATATTAAATCATCGTACCGGAAGTGTAATATCTTTTGAACAGTTGTTGATGAGGGTGCTTCCACATGCGTGATGTCTCTCACATGTTGGAAGACAATTGGATCTCCCAAATCTGTCCATCTACCACTCTTCTGACTGCGTTCGATGGTCATTCTCACAGACCCCATGATATTGTCCCAGCTTTGCCCATCTGTGTTGGGGGAAAAACTGTCAATATAGAGGTTGAGGTAGTTGACGCAAGCTTGGACTACAACCTTCTGTTGGGGAGAAACTGGATTTATGAGATGGATGCCATTGCATCCTCATTATTTCGGATTATATGTTTCCCCCACGAAGGGAGGATTGTTACAGTGGATCAACTGGACTGTCCTCCTGTAGACCCGAATGCATCTACTGACTCATCTGTTCCTAAGTTGGATAATACTAAGGCACCTGTTGAGAATTTAGGAGTTAGAATGTATTCTTCCTTGATGGGTACTTGCGATATTCCTCCTCCTACAATTCATATTAATGCAATTTCATTCTCCAAGGCTCCTCTTCGAAGAGAGTTCTTCAGAACTCATTATTTTTCAGACCCTTGGACCTTACCTTCTCCTACTGCCACGTTAGCGGAAGGTCAAATGGGTGGAATGGCATTTCCTATTTCTGCAGTTGAGATTACTTATCAGTCTATTGTTGACTTTGCAGATTCCATCCCAGCTCCTCTGTCACCGGAAGAGTTGGATGGCGATGTGGCTCCGGCTTGGACACTTATTTCTTCTTTGGCCCAGGATTTCCTTGATACCACTCTTCCATATGAAGAGGCCATCCTGGAAGCCATGACTGGTATAGATAGACCGTGGGATGATTTGCATCATCGGTCTTATTTTTTACCTGACTTGAGCGAAGTTGAAACGAGTTTTCCAAGTCCTCCATCTCCTGGTCCTGTTCACCCAGTCTTGAACCCTTTAGCACCAACACAAGTTTATGCTGAAGGGAACATGGCTGTGATTTCTCTTACTATCCCGGTGAACATTTCTAGGGATCCCAATATTATTGAGAATGTCTTCATTGGAGCTGAATGTTCCCGTGAAGAGATTCAAATTTACACCGAACTCTTTAAAGAGTATAGGGATGTATTCGCTTGGTCTTATGAGGAAATTCCTGGTATAGATCCATCTATTGTCCAGCATGAGATCAAGACTTATGAAAACGCTAAGCCGGTGAGGCAAAAACTTCGTCCGATCAATCCTAGGAAGGCAGCAGCTATCAAATTTGAGGTTGATAAGCTGCTTAAGGCAGGATTCATTTTCCCTGTTCCTTTGACTGAATGGGTTTCAAATCCCGTTCCTGTAGATAAAAAGAAAGGAACGATTCAAGTTTGCATCGATTTCAGAGACCTAAATAAAGCATTTCCTAAATATAATTACCCCACACCATTTATCGATCAGATCATTGACGAGTGTGCCGGTAATGAGATTTTCTCCTTCATGGACGGTTTCTCCGGATATAATCAGATTACTATTCGTCCTGAAGATCAGCATAAGACTGCCTTTATTTGTCCCTGGGGTACTTTTTCATACAACAAGATGCCTTTTGGTCTTAAAAATGCTGGGGCTACCTTTCAGCGGGCCATGTCATATGCCTTCCACGACATCAAAATGATTATCGAGGCGTATTTGGATGATCTAGCTGCTCATTCTCGAAAGAGGATGGATCATCCTGCTCACCTCCGGTAAATATTTGAACGATGTCGGTTCTATAAGATTAGATTGAATCGGAACAAGTGTGTTTTCGTGGTTACATCCGGTCAGTTATTGGGATTCATTGTGTCTAAGGAAGGGATTAGGGTAGATCCCTTCAAGGTTGAGGCAATACTTCAGTTGCCTCCCCCATCCTCTATTCGTCAGCTTCAAAGTCTACAAGGAAAGTCTAATTTTCTTCGGATATTTATCGTAAATTATGCTGAAGTTACAAAGGGATTTATGAGATTGTTGAAGAAGGGAGTTCCATTTCTTTGGGATGACTATGCTCAATGCTCATTCGATGCTTTGAAGAAAGCATTGACCTCTTCTCCTTTATTGAGTCCACTTGATTATAGCAGGGATTTCCTTTTGTATCTGGCAGCAGCAGAATCTACTATTGGTATGGTTCTGGTTCAGGAGGATGATGCTCTTGCAGAGCATGTTATATACTACCTTATTCGAGGCTTGGTAGGACCTGAACTCCGGTACACTCCGATAGAAAAGCTAGCTTTAGCAGTAGTTCATGCTGTGCAGCGACTCCGACATTACATTATTCTGCGAAAAACTTATGTTTTGGCAGCAGCCAATCCATTTCAGTTTTTCCTCAGTAGGCGAGTGATTGGGGGCAAATACAATAGATGGATTGTGATTTTATAGGAATTTGATCTTGATTTTATGTCTGCCAAGTCCAAGAAATCATTAGTTTTCGTGGAATTGATCTCCGAGTTGCCCTGTGGGGAAGAGATGATCTATGATGAATCCTTTCCGGATGAACATTTGTTTCTTATCTCTTCACAGGATCCTTGGTATGGAGATATCATCGTGTATCTTCAGACTGCGAAGTTTCCCTCGACTTTTTCGAAAGATGAGCGTCGTAAGCTGCGTCACTTGGCCAAGAATTATTTGATTATTGGTGATGCTTTATACCGTCGAGGGGTTGATTCAATCCTGAGACGCTACTTAACTCTCGAAGAAGCTGAGGCTGTGCTGAATGATTCCCACAGTGGAGCTTGTGGGGGTCATTTATCTGGGCTTGCTACAGCCCAAAATATTTTGCGTGCTGGGTACTTTTGGCCCTCGATTTTCAAAGATTGTATCGAATCGGTCAAAAAGTGTCATCCGTGTCAAGTCTATACTCGAAAAATGCGCGCTCATCCAGCTCCGCTTTTTCCAGTCATTACTGTCGGTCCCTTTACAAAGTGGGGTATTGATTATACTACTTGTAACCCGCCTTCCGCTAAAGGTCACAAGTACATTATTGTAGCAGTAGACTACTTTACGAAGTGGGTCGAGGCTATGCCTACTTTTGGGAATGATGGTGAGACTGCAACTCTTTTTCTTTTCAACCAGGTTATTGCTCATTTTGGTATTCCTAGAGAGATTGTCACTGATCATGGCAGTCATTTTCAGAATAGCATGATGGCTGAGTTGGCTCTAAAATTAGGTTTCCGGCAAGAGCATTCATCTCCATATTATCCTCAAGCTAATGGGCAAGTGGAAGCCGTGAATAAATCCTTGAAGACAATTCTTCAAAGGACAATTGATAAAGCTAGATCCAACTGGAATATTATGCTATATCCTGCACTTTGGGCATACAGGACGTCAGTGAAAACTGCAACTGGCTTTACTCCATTTCAGCTAGTGCACGGGGTGGAATCCGTATTTCCTATTGAATGCGAGATTCCTTCTCTTAAGTTAGCTGTTGAACTTCTTCCTGATACTTCTAGTCTTGAAGAACGACTCCTTCATCTAGAACATCTCGATGAGCAGCGTCGGGATGCCGCCACGATGAATGAAGCGCATAAAAACCGAGTTAAAGTTCAGTACGATAAGGCGGTCAAACCCAGGGTTTTTTCGGAAGGTGACCTTGTTTTGGTCTATGCCCAAGAAAAAGATGCCCTGGGGGCAGGAAAGTTTAATTCTATGTGGTATGGCCCCTTCATCGTTAAAAAAGTCCTTAAGAAAGGAGCATATACCTTGGTTGATTTTGAAGGGAACGAGTTGCCGGAGCCTAGAAATGGGCTCTATTTGAAGAAGTATTATGCCTAGGCTTCGGCCTGGCATGTTGCTTTTGTATATAGTAGTTTTGCTTTGTACATATCCGGTTGATTTTCGATCTTTGATGGGTTGGTGATGTTTTTGATCTTCTTTGGCAGGCTGTGTTGGATGTCATGAGTCATTTTGGTTTCGCCGATGGTGCTAGTAGACACACCCGGAACTTAGCTTCCGCGGCTTGGGTGCTTCATTATCCATCCGGTCAGCTGTTAGTATCAAGAGGGGTCTGCATTGGTCCCGCTTCCAATAATATAGCAGAATACACTGCAGTTGTTTATCTACTCTCGGAGGCAATATCTTTGGGTGTTGATTCGTTGGTAGTTTTCTTGGACTCTCAGCTGGTGGTGTCGCAGTTGAACAATACTTATCGGATTCGAGATCCATTTTTTCTACGGTTGTTCTTGAGGGTACGTTTGTTACAAAGATCATTTCATTTTTTAACTTTCATTCATATTCCTCGAGCTGACAATTTGTTGGCAGACTCATTAGCTAATCAGGCACTGGATTGGCATATTAATCATTCCATACAATAAAATTCAATCATCAAAAACATCATATATTTTGATACATTTATCACATCACATCAAACATCGCTGTATATATATCATCAGAGTGTTCAAAAACTTTACAAAATTTGGATCCATAACGTCATACAAAATTTGGGCTTATGCCCGATCATGTTCAGTCTCAAAAAAGAATATACAGTCATCTGATACATAATATCTATCTACTCCTGAGGTCCCTGCCCAGAAGTCGTGTTCCTATAGAACATGATCACGGTGGCAACTCGGCGGAATAACCGTACCCAGTCTCGGGGCACTCCTACCACCCGTCTCTGGATGGCTTCCGGCAGATCTTCCACGACAGCCATAGGTATTTGGCGGGTTAACCCCTCCAAGTTCCTCTGTACAGCCTGGAGGGTCCTGTCTGAATCCACTGTATCTGCTTCGCCCCTGCGACGCTTGTGGCGTGAGAAACCCTCAGGTCGAACTGGTCCAATATCTATATCATGGTCATGTTTACATTGTAAGTCATTATGAATCCAATAAAAAACATGTTTGTTTTTTATTTTTTCATACATATTTGAAAAAATCCAAAAAAATTATATAAGTCAAAATATTGCAAACTTACCGACTGTGCCCCATGTTGTGCCTGGTGGAAGAACAAGATCTGGATCTCCACGAAAGTCCATCCCGGCATAGGGATAGTCGTCCACAGCGATGATTTGTTCTCCCCACCAAAGGAAGAACTCATCATCCCAAGTGGTCTGGGGAACTTCACTTCCCCCTAATCTCTTCATCATGTCCGCCCAACGGGCAATTCTTGGGTCTCTCGGGCTGCTGATGGTAGAGATAACTCTGGGTCTCAATGCTGGTATCTTCTCAAAGAAGAATGTCATCAAAATTGTACCGTATCCAAAGTGTTTTGTCTTTGCTTGGCGGATTGAGGTCAATTGTTGCTTCATGTTCAGTAATAGGGCTGTGCACCAATCATATACATGAGTTAAGCATTCCACTGCTATGCTCATTTGCGTCCTGGACACCTGGTGTAGGGAGGCAGATCCTGCGACTCTGCCAATGGTGAAAAGGAGGATTTTCATGTGCAAATCCCTTAAATCTTTAATTGCAATCTGAGTTCCAACTTTCTTGGAACCCTCTACGCAGTACACGTGGACGTAATCTTCCACGGTTAGCCCTTCCAAGGGCTTCCCGTGCAAGTCCACTGGTTCCCCCCTCCGGGAGAGTCCAGTGATAAAATATATGTCTTCCACTTCAATGCATACTGGCATCTGATCTATCATAAAGCAGTCCTCTTCCGGTTCCTAATAATTCACGAGCATTTCTAGCAACCGGACATTGTTTTTCATATTTGGCATTTTGAAAAACTTGAGCAATCAGCAATTCCGAAGAATATTTAGCAATGCTCGATCTTGCATGACTTCTTGATCAATTGCACTGTGTTCACGCTCTCTCCATGAGATATTCATCCTATCAAAATTCAATAAATCCTTCATTATCTATGCATTTTTTATTCGGGCCTGCGCATACGTGACTTTTTCTGTGCACAGTCGCGTATATACGCGACTTCTTCATTACCAACCCGCGTATGCGCAAACCCGTGTTTTTTAGTAAGGGTTTATATGGTGAAAATTACTAAATTTTAATTTATGAAGGGACAAAATGATTTGCAAAGATGATTGATGAGCTTACCTGACAAATTCGGTGCGATTTGATGGTCGGTTGCTCCTGATTTGACGAAAGAAGTTTTTTGCTCCAGAGCACTTTTTCCAAATCAGCAATGTAATAATGAACCAAATATGAGGTAATTTGTCTATTTATGGCTAAAAAGTTGAAAATTTTCGCAAAAAATTGTTATGCTTATTTTTTCGATCTATCTTAAGCTGCATAACCCGGATGCTTGGAAGTGCCCAGTTTGGTATGTTTTCAGGTACATTTTGACAAATTTGAGATTTTTCCTGGTTTTTTGATCCATGATTACTGACTCGTCACGGCAGGTATATGATCTTCACTGGCATATAGGTTAGGGAAATCACTTTCCACTGCATCTTGCATACTAGCCTCCATACTGATCACTTGCCATAGGGTCGATCCCATCAGGTCATGACTATTACACCCATTTCACTCGCCGATTATTTAAATCATGACTTGGTGGTAGAGCCTTCCTTTACATGGGCTTCCTAGTTAGTTCCTCGCTATCACTTGTTTCCCATGTTGCGTTTTATGTAGGCTCGGGAGTCCTCTTTAGTCCTGCCATGACTTATGTGTTGAAGCTTCATTCTTCTTCTTCCTCACTATCATTTTTCTCGTTATTACCCTAGAGGCTCCCTGGTGTTGTTAAGTTGTATTACTACATTGCATATTGGCTACTTGTTTATCCTGGCCTTTAGCCGGCTTCATTTGGACTCGATGTTTAAGCCAACTTTTGACCTTGACTATCTGTACAAGTTAACCATTGCATGCACTTATCTATCACAACTTGACACCCTTTTACCCATGGATGGAACATTCCTTTGAGTATCGCTTACCAGTTTCCACCACCTTGCATTGAGCATAGGATTGTTCCAATCCCAGGAACTAGTGCATATGATTTTTGATACTCGTTCTATCCATTGTACCATAGCATTATTTTATTCTTTTTCAGGATTATTATATGAAAAAGACAAAAAATCAAATATAACAAAAAGAGCGGGAACGGGATATATCTTCGTTGTTTTGATGGTAGTACAGAGTCAGTTTTTCGCCCTTGAACAAAGCACATATACTTATATATTTCCTTCATTTGGGATGGTTTTAGTTTTTGACCTAGGTTCAGCCTTTACCATGTTTCACCTGTCAGTCCTCCCCCGGTTGGTTATCTCTTCCAATCATATGGAGAGTTTGTTCTGCCTCCTGCATAACAAACTTATACAGTGTCACTTTTTACTGCCATGTTCATCATGAGTCGTGCTTTTGTTCAAGGGAAGTCTAACTAGAGTCGGCCATTCTGCGGTGTCTCTTCACTCATTATTCAGTCGGCCTTCCCGGTCTTGTCAGTATCTTGTTCTATCACATCAGATGTTTTGGTCTTTTTCTCGAGCTGGTTTGAGAAGGTCCCCATTGACTTCTTGCTGGCGAGTTTGTCTCTTATCGACTACGACACATTGCTCTGAGAGCAAACCTAGAGCCGCACCCTGGCCCTATTTCCATCATTGATAGGTGACCTTGTGCTCATCATTTGATCATCATTATGGGTCTTTCACTGAGTGGTTTCCCCTGTGTTCGACGTCAGCATACATTATCGCACTTGGGATTCGTGTAGTACCTTGATTTCCATTTGACCCTATCGGTGGATTTCTCGCCTCTGTGTCAGCTTTCATTATTGGTTGGTTCAGAGGGTTTCTTCCGTGCGCTAGCTTCATCTTGTGCATGTCAGAAACGTACTTCAGTTTTGGTTCCATCACTCTACTTCGTCCGATTCTTTCCAAATCTTGGCCTGCGGGTTACACTCGTGCTGGATTGATGTGGGATGCCTTAATGCCTTCCTTCCAGCAGATATTTTCCCATCGACTCTGACTCATTGCTCTGGGAATAAGGTCTAGATCCTTTTTGTCAGTACCTTAGGGTTTGCAGTCATTAGTGGCAGACTCTTCGCTATCGACAGTGAGGATTCATCATTGCCTCCTGATTGGTAGATTCTCTCAAGTGTTCGACTTCAAATCATTCATTCGCACTTGTTAGATTGTACTGGGGCACCTTGATGCTCATTTTCATTATTGGTGGGTTGTCTCGCATTGGTTAACAGTATACATCATTGACCGGTAATCCAACGATTTCTCACATGGTCGACTTCATCTCATTTATTCCCATTGTGTAGAATTGTGCCATAGTGATCGGTGAAGACCTCGGGTTGCATCAGAATTTCTCGGTTCACTTTTGACAGTCCATTCAGTTTCTGCCAGTGATGTCGTCCACCCTTATATGTTGCAGTTCAGTACAACAGCATCTTATATGTTGGCTCCCGAGTTGCGTGATTGTACCATGAGATCTACCCTTTATGATTTGGTACTTGGAGATTCATTTACTTATATACCATGCATCCAGTTGCAACATCCTTGATCAGCTTTCTATATGTGATACTTGGACATTGATTCAGACTTATATTTCCGGGCCATGCTCAGATGATTCATTGTGTACTTTCAGTTCAGCTATACTTGTATACATTTTGGATCTATTATATACTTTCTATATGATGTATTTTTGACTGAGCATGGGTATGCTCGCCTCAGCATGAGTTGACTCTCTGTTTTCTTTCATTGGTTTTTTGGCAGGCTGAAATTTGGTGAAGTCCTCTCTTGTCCTTGCGACGTTCTTTCTATGTGCATAATACATTTCGGCCATCATGTACCCCTTCTGACCTCATATATTAGGGGGCATTTTTTATAGCATCATTTCTCACTTTCATATGATTCATGATTGCTTTTATGGCTTTGGGCACCCATTCCTACAGACTTGGACAAAATTCACTAAAAAACAGTGTAAAAATCCCCATACGCGGTTATGCCCAGACGTTTCCGTGTGTATATGCGAGTCCACATGTACTTTTCCGCGTATGCCATTAAAATCATTAAAATATATATTAAAATTCCCTATTTTCGGGCTGGGTTGATGGTTACTCTGGTAGTTCAACCACCCTAGCACGTGGCCAACTATTTCCAACTGTTGAAACTACTTTGAGGGAGTATAAAAGCCCCTCATGTGTATGGCCTAAGGGAGAGAGAAATTATTGATATTATACTCTGTTGGAATCCTCTATCCAAGTCTGAATTCCCGTGTCTCCTGCACTTCCCAGTTCATTACAAGAAACCCTTTTTTCCTAGAGATGCTCATCTCCCTATATGTCATCTTGTATGCACCAGTTCGGAAGGAATCTTAGCGAGGCAAGGGTGGGATGGATCTGGACGACGGTCTGCTCGAAGATCGTGGAAGGATTCAAGTGACCTCTCCACTTGTTATTTCTGTACATGCTATTTATAATACGGAAGAACCATCTTGTTCCCGAAATATACGTGTTAGTGTCCGCTTGCATATATGAGAATATTGTTATTTAAGCATTTATTATGGTTTATTTAATGTTTCATATGGATTTCACTAACATTTAGAGTAGATATATGCTGTACAACCAGTTCTTCATTCTTGTTTCTTCTTGTCTTTTAGGTTAAGAAGGAAGAAGGGTTGCTGGGGGTTTGGACCCCGCGGGATCTGCCTCAACCGTAGGACCTACGGGTAAGTTCCTCGATCTACTCTATTTAGTTTTTCATGAACATGTATGGTTGTGTGAGTCCTTCTTGAGTAGCATGCCCTGCTCTGTGGAGGTTGTAACCCAACAAACCTCTAGGGTGATTTTCCCCGAAACAATCCCAAAAGAATGGAACGTTCTGTTTCAACAACCGAGTAAAACCCTTTGTTAGCTCGGTGTAGTTAGGAATGAAACGACGTAGAAAGTTTGTTTTCCCCTGCAAACTTTGGAGTTGGCATAGATTCGAAGGAGGAGGTAGATTGAAAATAGCTTCGACCTTCGATGGATCAATGTGAATTCCTGCTTTTGAAACAACAAATCCTAGTAAGTGACCCGATTCTACACAGAAAACACATTTGTGTGGATTTAGCCGAATTCAATAATGCCTACATCTCATAAAGATAGCTCATAAATGAGCGAGATGATCGGCCCTACGTGATGAATGAGTAGGAAAATCATCGATATAAGGCTGCACAATGTGCTTAATGTCATGAAATGCATAAGACATAGCCCTTTGAAAGGTTGCCTCGGCGTTCTTCAATCCAAAGGGTAGTTTACAATAAGCAAATGTCCCCCATGGAAAAATGAATTTTTTTTTTGGTTGATCAGCAAGGAGTATGTTTATTTGATTGTAACCGGAAAAACCATCCATAAAGGAGAACATTTCACTGCCGGCACAATCATCAATTATCTGAATGATATAGGGGGTTGGATAATTGTCTTTAGGACAAGCTCGATTAATATCCATATATTTGATACATACTCTTATCGTTCCTTGTTTTATGTTAATAGGAACAATATTCGATACCCAATATGTTAAAGGAATCAGATAAATGAAACTTGGACGAAGTAATTTTTCAACTTTGGCTTTGATAGAAGTAGCTTTTCTCGAATGTATTTGACATAAACTTTGTCGGACAGGTTTGGCATCCGGGTAAGTCTTGATTTCATGTACAACAATTGAAAGATCGATTCCTGGCATTTCCTCATATGACCAGGCAAACACGTTAGGGAATTCTTTAAATAGGGATTTATAATTTTGGATTTCATCGTCCGTAAAGCAAGCACCTATATGAATGTTTTCAATTATTCCTGGTTTAACTGAAATGTCAATTGGAATCATTCGAGAGATATTTTCCAAATTTAACTCAGAATCAATATTTCGCAATGGATTCTGCAGTTCCTTGACATATTCAGCAGTAAAAATAGAAGCAAAATCATTTTCAAAATGATCCAGCTCAGGTAAAAACGAAGATTGATGATGTAGATCTTCCCATGGTTAATCGTCAACAGACAAGAGTTCACGAATCTGCTCATCAGTATGAACAAGATCAGGGAATGTTGTTGTAGCTGAGCTAGATATAGAAAGTGATTCCTCATGGATCACTTTCATTGGATCATGTTCGGTTGAAGAAGGATCAAAAAACGACTATTCAACCTGATATTCAAGTTCAAAGGGACTCAAAGTCATCGTGCCATCAAATGAATCCACCTCAGAATCGGAAGGTATGATCCGAAGATCATCAAAAGTAATAGTATTCGATGAAATCATATGAATATTTGCAATAGGAGGTGATACGTTAGGAGGAGGAAAGGAAAAAGTTCCTAGTAAACCAGAATATTTAGTCAAACCTACCCCAACATCCTTATAAGGGATAGCCATTTTACCGATGTGCTAGATAGTTTCTGTAGAGGATGGATCAGATGAGAAGTAAGTGAGCTGATCTGTTGTAATGATATTTCCTTGATGTGGAAAATTGATAAGCCGAAATACCGATGAAACAACAACAGTCATAGCATAAGACCAACTGCGACTCAGGAGAAGGTTGTAATCTAGAGGGGCATCAACCACCTCCACATCTAGATTTATGGTTTTGCCTTCGACCCCTATAGGTAAATCCTACAAAATACCGAAAGGATGGAACCCTTGGACAAAAAAATCCTTTAGAATCATCAGAGACTGATTGAGTGTAGGAGAACCAAGAGATTTCCAACACTGGATCGACATAATACACGTAGAAGCCCCTTCATCAATCACAGTCCAAAAGATCGGTCTATTTTTTACTAAAATTGGAATCTGGAAAGCCATTTGATGAGGTAGGGGGGATGTACTATTCTCTAAATCGAAGATTATAAGGTTTGAATCCTGAATATCGACAACTCCTATAGCAGACAAAAGTAATTTACGTTGTGCTGGGCAAGATTGCAGCACTTCCAAAGCCGACATTGTTGAAGGGGAAATAGCTAAGTCCTCAACAATGTTGTAATTCTGAGCAGCTCTCGCATGTGGATTGAAAGCTGATTTACGAAGAACACCTTTAGTAGGCGGTTTGATTACTAATTCTGGATTGGGTTTCTCGATCTGTAGCAGACCAGAAATAGGAGGAGGTGTAGTTGATGTGTTTGCCCTAGAATATTCTTCTTCTTTACCATCAACATGATTCTTACTACCATAATCTTGTGATCTCGTCGCAATCTTAACGTGAGACATCATCATAATAGGTTCTTCTGAGGAATTTGAGGTGGAACCAATCATCTTACTATCTTGAGTTGGAAAAGGATCCTTTAAGATAGCAGGTTGTTGAGAACCTTTAACAAATTTTGCAACCTCTGCTCGATGCGGGCATTCTTTAGTAAAATGATCCTTGTCACAAATGAAACAAGGATAGAAAGGTTGGCGTTTTTTGTCATTAGATTTAGTTTTATCTGTTTTTTCTTTTGAATTCTTTTTTTTATTATTCTTCCCCTTCTTTTTACTGTCGGATTTAGATTTGGACATAGATGTCTCTACGACATGAATGTCAGCAGAAATTTTGGGGGAAGACTCTCCTTTCAGGGAATCAGGTAAAGTTATAATAGGAGAAGATTTCTTTGAAGATTTCTTCTTGCTTTTAGTATTAACTGTACCAATCATACATCAGCGGCATGAGACCCTGAAGGAGATGCAATTATTTGACCCTGTGTTGGAAGATCAGGGATTTTTTCATGTAAAGTACCTGACTATTTATAGATGAGGTTAAGGTACCGAGCTTGAGTAATGACTTGCTCCTCAGTAACAACTCCGGCCTTGGCTACATCTTCAGTGATTTTGGGTAACAATGATTTAAAAAACCATTCGGCCAAAATTTGATCCGGAATGTAAACTTTAACCAAACGCATTCTACGTCGCCATTCATGAATATGATCATAAATATATGTGGACGTGGATTGCTTTAGTGAAGTTAATAGTTTTGTGCCATTTTCATATTTAACAGGAAACTGAAAATGAGTCAAGAAGGCGGTTGCTAACTGACTGAAATTATTAAAAGAGCCTCGTGGTAACTCAATGTACCATTTGGCGGCAAGAACAATAAGAGTTCTTTGGAAAACATGTAAGTGAATTGAATCATCAATTATTGAATTAGATGCACACCAGACGTGATAAGTCATAATGTGATTTGATGGATCCTCTCCTGACTTACCCTCAAATTTCGGTATATCATTGGGCAACTTATGCGGCATTGGCGGCCAGTACGAATAATAGAAGATTGGTTCATTCGTAAGGCATGTCAAATCAGGTAAATCCAAAGTTGCAATAAATGGTAACTGACGGTTAGGGTCGTGAAAACCTTGAGTAGCCAAAGCAGTTCAGGGAGGAGGATACCCAGGATAACTAGGAATTGGATTTGCATTAGGAATTGTGTAAGCTCTCAGGAAACCAAGATTAACTGGATCAAACTGGGGTTGTTGAGGCTGTTGATAAGTATATCCAGGGTAAAATTGATACTGATAAGTTGGGTTTTGTGAAACAAGACCGTATTGAGGCTGTCCCTGGTATGGTTGATACATGAATTGTGGTTGAATTGTGACAATATTACTTGTACCATCTTGTCCCACAGGTATCTGGACTGGGGTACAGAGACTTGAGGGATTTGAACGGATGCAGGGATAGAAGAATTCAGAGCTACAGATACTCCAGAAATAGGTGTTATAGGTTGAACAAATGTTGTAGTAGTTGCAGCAGTTTGAGGCGGAGTTTGAGGTATACTAGGCCTAGGCTGCTGAATAGAACTAGGAGCAGGGGTTTGAATAGTAGGCTAGACAGGTTACTGGGTTGGACCAGAAACCAAAGGTTGTCCAGGTTGAGAAGAAAACTACACATTAGGTTGCATAGGCTTTTGAAATTGGGATGGATCCCACACCATGTTTGTTCCAGGGTATTGTCCCGTAGAAGGTTGAACGTAAGGACCATAGCCTGGTTGAACGTAGGGTTGATAAGTAAGTGGTAAATTTCTGGCTCCTTGTACAGATGATTGACCAGAAGGCGGTTGGAAACCTTGAATTGGGTACTGGCCTTGAGGTTGATAACCCTGAGGCACGTACTGAAGCTGGGGTTGATAAGGACCTTAAGGAACATATTGATTTTTGGGTTGAACTTGGGGTATGTACTGTCCTGAAGGTTGATAACCTTGAGGTATGTACTGTCCTTGAGGTTGTTCTCAAAAATAATATTGTCCCACAATTTGTCTTGGGAAAAAGTTCTTTGAGGTTTCCCCCCAGGTGGTAAATGACTGCCTGAAGGTTGCCCCCCAAGGTGGTAATTGACTACCCTGATGTTGCCCCCAGGCGGTAATTGACTTCCCTGAAATTTTCCTCCAGGTGGTAACTGACTACCTTGAGGTTGAGGATTCAGAATATTACCAGACATCATAAAGATTTGCTCTACGTTTGACGTTTTAGTTTTAATTCCATTAAGACTAGATGATAATACTTGTTCAATCGGTCGAGGAGCTGCTCCAGAGCAAGTACCAGATAGAGCCTGATATCCCGAAGGAATAGAAGGACCACCGTGTAAAAATTCTTCCGGTGTCTAGGAAAATATATATGACTCTCCTGCCATAATGGATGAAGGATAGTAACCTCTCGACGTAGGATGAAATGGAATTCGAGGTGGAGAAAAAGAAAGACTCGGGTTCTCTAAAAAAATTTTCAAAGATAGATACCAAGCATCAGTTCGAATAGGGCTGTAGAAAATGGATTCACGCTCCCTAAGATTTAAAGACTGAGGGGATTCGGGAAGAGATAACTCTTCGTCTGGACTAGTAAGCTCTTAAATAGAAATGAGGCCAGATGGAAGATCTTTAGTAACAATATTTCTTACCCTAGGTGAACCAGGATCACTAGAAGTTGGTGTAATAAATCCCGAGGATGTTTCCAAAATATAAGGTTCAGTGTCAGGTTCGGAAATTTTAGGTTCGTCTGCTAGTTCACTGAAAGGAGAAATACTACTAGTAACTTCAGAAACTGAAATTGATTCTTGAATGTGTTCTGTCGTAGGTATTTGATGATAAGGATGAACAACTATAGAGGAAGTTACAATTTATGTTGATCTAATTCTACCGCTACTAGATGATACTAGAGAATGCAACCCTTCAACTTGACTTGGTGTATATTCAGGGGGCTTCCCCTGAAGTCTCCGGGATGTTGGAAATATTGTCATTGATGGCAAAGGAATTGGCAAAGCAAAGACAGAAAGGCAAAAGAAACAGAGAGGTAGCAAAGGCAGTAGATGAAAAGTAGAGTTGAATTAGGGGTTTAATACAGTTTGCAAAGGTGATGGCAAAAAGGGAGAGCCGCTAGGAAGAGTCAAGGTAATAGATTGAAGGACAAATTGAATATCTGGCCAAGATTTGTGTATGTTGATCTGGAATATATATGACTTGTGTGATCAATTTCATAATGTGCAGAGGATACCTACGGTTCCCAAAGAAGAATGAAATCTTCGTTGCAGAGTTAGGATATGTGTATTATATGTGTATTGACTGATGTAATTCTTGTGTGGAACCCCCTAAACCTCTGTGTGAATAATCTCTCTAATGGAGTCGAATAATGTCCTGTGTAATTGGAAGGGTTGAATGATACTCTGTATCTGATGAGGGAGTTGATGGGAGATGGCGTAGATTAATGGAGTAGCAGAACACTTGGTGACGACGGAACGCAAAACATTAAAGTGCAATTTAATTATAATAATACATTTAAAAGGCAACGGAACCCTGCGTGGAAGAACGGAATCTTGACCGTATGAATAGTAAAGGTGGTTTACAGTTTTCATCGCACCACCTATGCGGAGTAAGCAGTATTTCTTGGATGAGGAACGATTCCATAGAATACTCGACACGCGCCCTATATGATTTTACAAAACCGCTTTTCATTATGCGCCATCGTGCGTTATAGTTCGACCCAGGATGCCCAGTGATATCGTTGAGCGCCATTGATCTGGGAAGGGGTCATCAGACGGTCATCATTTGTTGAAGGTGTGCGAAGATTAACATAGGTACGGTGGGCCATCACCCGTTAACGTTCGACATCAGAGGTCCAGCGATATGCATATACGCCGTTGATCTAGAATCTTGCTAATCTAACAGTGATCGGACGTTGGACTTGCGCGAGGTTTACTGTGGTACGATGGGCGTATTGGATTGGCTATTAACAGTGTATGTGGGCCCGGGGTCAAATATTTATCGCAATATTAATTTATTTGGAAGCATTGGATATTTCTATAAAGTCCGAAGGGTTAAACTTTATATATAAGGCTTGGGAATTAAAAAAAGTTGTAAATATAATTATTTGTCAATTTCTTTAAAATTGATAAATAAATTAAAAAGAGATCAAAAGCCCCGTGGGACAAACTAAAATGAATACCACTAGCAGTTCGTGGTTTTGACTCATGGTTTTAATAAAGGGAAAACTATATAAGGAGAAGAAAAATAAAGAACGATGTGTGCATTGTAAGGGTTGTGAATAAATTTTCTAAAAAGAATATCTGTATGGGCGAGCTTTATTCTTAACTGATAAATCTGAGACTACGATGCACCCATGAATATAATCTAACGATGATAAATCTCTGGTTTGAATGACGGTCAATATCATGAAGAACTGGTGTGAGTATACAGAAAATAAATAAATCTGGTGACCGGCAAGGTATGTCTTATGGAAACTGGTGGATCCAGTATGAAAATTGATGAAACGAGGTCCGCAGTGGTTCTGAGGGTTGAAGCCTTCAGAGAGGGGGTTTTATCTCCCTTCCAGTGGTAGCTGGTAAATGAGAGCAGGGGGTAGTAGCTCCCTTCCAGGAGAGGCTAGTAAATGAGAGAAGGTTGTAGCCTTCTGCAGGTGGTTGCTTGCGTGTTGGTATAAGTTTGCACCAGCACATATTGTAAGAAGTTTTTCTCTATTATAAATATTGAAGACTGAGATTACAGCAGCGGTGGTTTTCTCCCGAATTGGGTTTCCACCTTAAATCCTGGTGTTCATATGTGTATTTTTTCTGTTATTTCTGTTCATGCTCAATGCTTATCTGATGCAATACTCTAAGTAATGAAATAATAAGATATCTGGATATACATGTTGGATGCTATACTGTAACATATGGTTTTAGGAGAAAGGAAAAAAAAATTGTTCAGCCCTAAATACTGATTCACCCCTCCCCTCTCAGTATTTTTCCCAACAATTGGATTCAGAGCTGGTCCTTCTGGAAAAGCTTAGCCGCTAGAAGGAATATCAAACAAGATGAGCAATCAAGATGGAACAGCATCTATCAGGCCTCCGCTCTTTAACGGAAACAATTTAATCTTCTGGAAAACAACGATGAGATCCTATCTTCAGTCTCTGGGAGCAGAGGTATGGGCAATTGTTGAACAAGGATATCAATATCTGGCTGCAGTACCAACAGATCCGACGGAAAGAAAGAATTATGAAAAAAATGCAAAGGAAGTCAATGCTCTATTGGGAAGTCTAACTGAATCAGAATTTTTCAAAGTCATGCAGCTAAATACAGCAAAGAAAATATGGGAAAAAATCATTCTAAGTTATGAAGGTGATGCAAAGGTAAAAAGTGCTAAACTCCGAACTCTTAGAATTCAATATGAGAATCTAAAAATGGATAATGAGGAGAGCATTGCCAATTTATTTTTACGTCTTGATGATATTGTAAATCGTATGAGAAATCTGGGAGAAACAATAACCAAATCTACTTTGGTTGAGAAAGTCTTAAGATCACTAACGACAAAATTTGAGTCAAAAGTTTCTGCTCTTGAAGAAAAGTAGGATCTTCAAAATCTTACTGTGGTGCAACTTCATGGCATACTAACTGCATATGAAATGAGAAGAGGAGGACCATCTGAAGTCAAAGAAGCAGTCTTTAGAACTTATACAAAAGGGAAGGAAGTACAAAAAACAGAAGGATCAGGATATATCTCAGAAGAAGACGAGATAAACTTTGTAAAGAAACTTCAACTTGGCACAGGACGGTTCAGAGGTAAGCTTCCTTTCAAATGTTTTGATTGTGGAAGAGTTGGTCATTATGCTGCTAAGTGTCCTTATAAAGAAACACATAAAAAGGGGAAGGAAGTAGCAAGAAGGAATAAGAATCGTTTTAGCACTAGGAAGAGTTACTATACTCATGAAGATAGTGATGGGTTATCTGATAGTGAGGAAGAATATGAACAAGATCTTAGACTTCTTATGGCATTTGAAAAAGAATATAGAGAAGAAAATGATACTTTTGTGGATGCTCTAGAAGACAGTGATTTTCTTAATGAAAACAATAAACTCAAAATTTTCTTAGAAGAGAGTAAAATAACCATAGAAACTTTGAAAAATTAGCTTGAAGAAAAGGAGAAACACAATGAGAAATTAGAATGTGAAGTAGTAAGTCTAAGAAAAGAACTTGAGAAAGTAAAGACTCTGAATCTTAGATTTGCTAAAGGATCTGAAACCTTAGATGAGATTATCAAGGTACAACGTTCTCCTCTTATAAAGACAGGCCTTGGATATATCGGAGAATCTTCTTAGGCTTCAGCATCAAATTATCTAGAAGTAGTTACAACTGGTTTACAACATGCTGCCGCTCAGCAAGGGAATAAAGAATATTTACAGGTAAAGCATGATCATCTCAATTCAAAGAACACTAACAAGAATGTCTTTCAAAGAAACACCAATCAACTAGTAAATTCATATAGAAGATTTTATGATCGCATAAATTTCTTCTTCAATGGACAATATTTCTCATGTCACAATTTTTTCCATAAAGCTGTTCAATGTGTTGCATATAAAACCATCATGACAAGAGAAGCAAGAAAGAGAAGGATTGATATTGAAACAAAGAAGAATACTTATAACATCTTTTCTCCTCTTCAAAATGAAGTTGAATGTGCTTATTGGAATAAATCTGGCTATAATGAATCTGAATGCAGGAGCAAAGTTCAGCCAAAAGAACATGTTCCTTCAAGCTCCAAAATATGGAAAAAGAAGGAATTACAAGTTGAAAATTGTGGCATAGCGTTATTTGAAGAAGATGAAGAAAAACAATGGTACATTGATAGTGGATGCTCAAGACACATGACAGGTGATAAAGACAAACTTCTTGCATATAGTGCTCTAGAAAAAGAAAAAAATGTTGCATTTGGAAATGACACTCCTGCGATCATTAAGGGAAAAGGGTTTCTTTTTATAAAGAAAAGGTGAAAGCTAATGAAGTCATGTATGTGGATGGATTAAATCATAACTTGTTAAGTTTAAGTCAAATGTGTGATCAAGGAACTGAAGTTGTCTTTAGTTCAAAAGAATGTGTGGTACGTGATCTTGATATAGGTAAAGCAATTATAAAAGGAAAAAGAACTCCAAACAACCTGTATATATTAAAGAACCCCAAAGAACAATGTTATTTGAGTAAATCTTCAGAAAATTGGCTATGGCATAGAAGGTTGGGGCATTTGAGCTTCTCTCAAATCAACAAATCAAGCAGACTTAAAGTTGTTCGTGATCTTCCAAATATTACCCTACCTGAAAATATCATATGCAAATCCTGCCAATTCGGCAAGCAAACCAGGGTAAAATTTAATGCCAAGGAAGGATCATCAAGTAAGCCTCTTGAACTCATTCATACTGACATATCTGAACCTATGAGGAAAAATTCACCACGTGGTGAAGAATACTATATCTTATTCATTGATGATTTTTCTAGAATGTGTTGGATTGGGCTGCTTAAACACAAAGATGAAGCATTTGAGAAATTTCAGATCTTCAAAGCACTAGTTGAGAATGAATTAGATCTAAAAATCAAGTGTCTCAGATCTGATCGAGGAGGAGAATATACATCCAATGAATTCCTTGAATTTTGTGAACAACATGGCATAAAAAGACAGTTCTCTGTACCTAGCACTCCACAACAGAATGGCGTTGCAGAAAGAATGAACAGAACAGTTCAACAAATGGCTAGAGCTATGCTTGATGATTTTGGAACACCTGATACATTTTGGGGAGAAGGAGCACATATAGCAGTAAACATTCTCAACAAAGCACATGTTCATGTAAATAGTGATAAAACTGCATATGAACTCTGGTATGGTAATCCTCCCACTATAAAGCATTTTAGAATTTTTGGGAGCAAATGCTTTATCAAGAATAATGATGAAAAACTTGGCAAGTTTGAACCCAGAGCAGATGAAGGAATATTTCTTGGTTACTCCTCTAGGAGTAGGGCATATAAATGTTACAATAAAAGACTTCAGAAGATTTTTGAATGTATTGATGTTGTTATTGATGAGTCTCCTACAGTTCCAAAAGAAGAAACACAAACAACAGATGAAGATGATGATGACACATATCCTTCTACATCAAATAGTAATGATACAAACATTGAACCCAGTAAAGAACTCGAAGTTGATTTTTCTGAAAAGGCTCCATCTAGATATGTTCAAAAGAATAATCCAGAATCTCAAATTTTGGGAGAAAATGGACCAGGTGTACAAACAAGAAGGACTCTTGTAGGATCTTCTAGCAATCTGGCATTTCTGTCCACTATTGAACCTCACAGTGTCAGTCAAGCTAGCAAATATGAATTTTGGATTCAAGCCATGAATGAAGAGCTTGATCAAATTGAAAAGAATCACACTTGGGAATTAGTACCAAGACCTCATGACAAAAATGTCATTGGAACTAAATGGATATTCAAAACAAGTTAAATGAGAATGGGGATGTTATAAGAAATAAAGCTAGACTTGTTTTCAAGGGGTATGCTCAACAAGAAGGTATAGACTTTGAAGAAACTTTTTCTCCTGTAGCTAGACTTGAAGCCATAAGAATGTTTCTTGCTTTTTCAAGCTTCCAACAAATCAAAGTTTATCAAATGGATGTTAAATATGCTTTTCTCAATGGTGATCTAGAAGAAGAAGTTTATATAGAACAACCAGAAGGATTCGTTTTGGGAAATGATGAAAAACTTGTTTGTAGACTTAAAAAGGCTCTATATGGTCTCAAACAAGCTCCAAGGGCATGATACTATCGTCTTGACAAATATCTTCATCAACAAGGATTTTCAAAAGGGTCTGCTGATAACAACTTATACACAAAAAATGAAAATGACAAACTATTGATTGTGGTTGTATATGTTGATGATATCATTTTTGGAAGTAATAAAGAGTCTATGAGTCAAAAAATTTCTTTTGATATGCAGCAAGAATTTGAAATTTCTTTGCTTGGGGAACTAACATTCTTTCTTGGCTTGCAAGTGCAACAAGCAACAGATGGCATATTATTATCATAAGCAAAATACCTCAAGAAAATCCTGAAGAAGTATGGCATGGAAGACTGCAAACCTGTAAGTACACCAATGATAACCAGATGTAATCTCAGTTCTAATGATGATTCTCCCATGGTGAATCAACCTGAATACAGATCTATGATAGGAATTATACTTTATCTCACTGGGACAAGACCAGACATCATGCATGCAGTTGGGATTGTTGGACGATTCCAAGCTAATCCAAAAGAGTCTCATCTTCAGGCTATGAAAAGAATATTCAAATATCTACAAGGAACTCAAGACTTTGGACTATGGTATCCAAAGAATTCTGATCTTACTCTTCATGCATACACTGATGCAGATTGGGCTGGAAGTGTTGATGATCAGAAAAGCACTAGTGGTGGTGCATTCTATATGGGGCCCCGGTTAGTATCTTGGTTCAGAAAGAATCAAAGCTCCATTGCCTTATCTACAGCAAAAGAAGAATATGTGGCTGCTGCATCATGTTGCACTCAACTTCTCTAGATGATGCAAACCCTACAAGACATTCAAATCAAATGTTCATCTCGTATCTCCATTATGTGTGATAATACAAGTGCTATCAGTATCTCAAAGAATCCTATTATGCATTCCAAGACGAAGCACATTCCCATCAAATATCACTTCTTACGTGAACAAGTGCTTGAACAAAAGGTGAAATTGGAGTATGTTTCCTCCAAAGAACAAGTTGCTGATATATTTACCAAACCTCTACCCAGGAAAGAATTCGAATATCTCAGACAGAAACTGGGAGTAGCCTCTGCCAAGCAGAGGATCAGGTCTACTTAAATACATAAGATTAAATTGGTTGTAAGGTGTTGTTAGGAATCTCTGAATGCACAGGATCAGAGGGAGCATTGGTCATATGAAAATGATGAATTTTTGGTCATATTGTGTTTGAAGATGTAGCATGATCTCAGGGGGAGCATGGCATTATCGGTTCAAAGGATCTTGATCAAAATATTTTCCATTGATGTCAAAGGGGGAGGAAAAGGAACAAAGGGCTTCTGTAAGGTCATCAGAGGAAGAGTATTGCCATCAATGCCAAAGGGGGAGATTGTTGGAAATATTGTCATTGATGGCAAAGGAATTGGCAAAGCAAATACAGGAAGGAAAAAGAAACAAAGAGGTAGCAAAGGCAGCAGATGAAAAGTAGAGTTTGATTAAGGGTTTAATACAGTTTGCAAAGGTGATGGAAAAAAGGGAGAGCTGCTAGGAAGAGTTAAGGTAATAGATTGAAGGACAAATTGAATATCTGGCCAAGATTTGTGTATGTTGATCTGGAATATATATGACCTGTGTGATCAATTTCATAATGGGCAAAGGATACCTACGGTGCCCAAAGAAGAATGAAATCTTCGTTTCAGAGTTAGGATATGTGTATTATATGTGTATTGACTAATGTAATTCTTGCATGGAATCCCTTAAACCTCTGTGTGAATAATCTCTGTAATGGAGTCGAATGATGTCCTGTGTAATTGGAAGGGTTGAATTATACTATGTATCTGATGAGGGATTTGATGGGAGATGGCGTAGATTGATGGAGTAGCGGAACACTTGGTGACGACGGAACGCAAAACATTAAAGCGCAATTTAATTATAATAATACATTTAAAAGGCGACGGAACCCTGCGTGGAAGAACAAAATCTTGACTGTATGAACATTAAAGGTGGTTTACGGTTTTCATCGCACCACCTATGTGGAGTAAGCGGTATTTCTTGGATGAGGAGCGATTCCATAGAATACTCGACAAGCGCCCTGTACGATTTTACAAAACCGCTTTTCATTATGTGCCATCGCGCGTTATAGTTCGACCCAGGATGCCCAGCAATATCATTGAGCATCATTGATCTGGGAAGGGGTCATCAGACGGTCATCATTTGTTGAAGGTGCGCGAAGATTAACATAGGTACGACGGTCCATCACCCGTTAACGTTCAGCATCGGAGGTTGAGCGATATGCATATACGTCGCTGATCTAGAAGCTTGCTAATCTAACGGTGATCGGACACTGGACTTGCGCGAGGTTTACTATGATACGATGGGCGTATTGAATTGGCTATTAACAGTGTATGTGGGCCCAGGGTCAAATATTTATCGCAAGATTAATTTATTTGGAAGCGTTGGATGTTTCTATAAAGTCCGAAGGGTTAAACTTTATATATAAGGCTTGGGAATTCAAAAAAGTTGTAAATATAATTATTTTTCAATTTATTTAAAATTGATAAATAAATTAAAAAGAGATCAAAAGCCCCATGGGACAAACTAAAAGGAATACCACTAGCGGTTCATGGTTTTGACTCATGGTTTTAATAAAGGGAAAACTATATAAGGAGAAGAAAAATAAGAACGATGTGTGCATTGTAAGGGTTGTGAATAAATTTTCTAAAAATAATATCTGTATGGGTGAGCTCTGTTCTTAACTGATAAATCTGAGACTACGATGCACCCATGAATATAATCTGACGATGATAAATCTTTGGTTTGAATGACGGTCGATATCATGAAGAACTGGTGTGAGTATACATAAAATAAATAAATTTGGTGATCGGCAAGGTATGTCGTATGGAAACTGGTGGATCCAGTATGAAAATTGATGAAACGAGGTATGCAATGGTGCTGAGGGTTGAAGCCTTCAAAGAGGGAGTTGTAGCTCCCTTCCAATGGTATCTGGTAAACGAGAGCAGGGGGTAGTAGCTTCCTTCCAGGAGAGGCTAGTAAACGAGAGAAGGTTGTAGCCTTCTGCAGGTGGGTGCCTGTGTGCTGGTATAAGTCTGCACCAGCACATATTGTAAGAAGTTTTTCTCTATTATAAATATTGAAGACTGAGATTACAGCAGCGGTGGTTTTCTCTCGAATTGGGTTTCCACCTTAAATCCTGGTGTTCATATGTGTATTTGTTCTGTTATTTCTGTTCATGCTCAATGCTTATCTGATGAAATACTCTAAGTAATGACATAATAAGTTATCTGGATATACATGTTGGATTCTATACTATAACATATGGTTTTAAGAGAAAGGAAAGAAAAAATTTTCAGCCCTAAATACTGATTCACCCCTCCCCTCTCAGTATTTTTCCCAACACGGGATCGTCTCGATAATTCTGCCATGATTAAATATTAACCAATCACACGCAAACAAAGACAATCTCAATAAAAATACCTAAATTATCTAAAGAAAAAAACAGTTGAATTACACACCTAAAAATCTAAGAGTTCAAACCACACACAAACAGTAACTTCGCGTACTAAAAACACTAGTTGGTGATGAAATCCAACATAGTAGAAATTTAATATAGAAAGGGTGGTTGGAAAAATTACCCCGACAACCTACTTAATGAAAGAGACTGGCACAAGTTTCTTCACAAAACCATCTCGTGTGAAGAAAACCCCCCAGAGAGTCCAAGTGAGTCTAGTCGATGTCTGCTCCAGGTACAGTGAGATCTTTCCTTCATCGTCACCTTAGGAAATAATCTTAAGCTTATGGACACTAAGGTTACCAACAGTAACAAATACAACTGGGAGAACAGTCTACGATCCAATCCCACACGCAAGGGCAGAGTGACAAAGCTCAATCCCCTTGAAGGCTCCTCGATATGGTCAATCTGAGGTTTACCAACAAGTGACCCCAGGCTCCTCGACCATGGTTAATCTGAGGTTTATCGTTTGTAATGCGCGCAAAATCTTCTATCTTTCCCAATGAAACAGAATTGATTGTCTCAGAGGTTTGGACATGATCTCATGATTAACTGCTTTAAGAGAAGCTTCCCAGATTGTACCAATTACAATTGGATTTATTTCCTACTGCAAGATTTATCTACTTGTTTGTTTTTACTATCTGGGGGAGTTAATTACTCCCTACTCCAAGATACTAGCCTAAGCTATATTGGTGATAAGAGCCCTAGAAATAAAAATATTACTAGTTCAATTTTAATTAAGCGTTGTTTTTATGGGTTGTTCTTTAAGTCAATAGGTATGGAAATGAAAATTTGATGGTGTGAAGACTCGACTTCCAAATACACTAAAAAAAAATGCACCTAAAGATGATAATCAATTCGTTTTCTTTCCATGAAATTCTAGCTAATGAAAGAGTTCGAGAATGCAATTCTTTTAAGAGAAAATTCTTTCTTTGAACATGAAGAATAAATAGAAGAAAATCTTTTTGTTTTTTCAATAAGAACTCAAAATGAGACAAATAATCAATGCTCACAATAAATCCCTTTTCCTTTCAAAACTCGAAACTACAAAAACAACTTTTCTTCAAAAGAGATCTACAAATTCTTAAAAGCACTCAAAACTATGAAAACTAATTTTGAGATCTTCAAACTTTAAACAATATAATTGAATAAAAGCTTTAATTTTTTATTTTTTTTTAGAATGTTTTGCTTATTTTTTTAGTAAACTAAGGATTCACTTGCTCAGAATAACAAATAAATCAAAAAACGTCGAGATATGTTTTATAAAAATGAAATTTAGAACTCAAAACGAAGCTGGTTCGAAGATTTGCAAAGAGAAAACTAGATCTATTTCTCAAAAAAGAATGAATTTCACAACCAAGTCAGACTCATAAAAAAGATAAAAGATACCAAAGTGATATAATGGCACTTTCAAGCTTCTAATCTTTGGGTCACTACAGAGACAAAGCGAAAACCACTCTCAAAATGCAAAACTTCTAGAAAAACATTCAAAACAAAAGTGTTATGAGACTTATTCACAAGATATTTTTGACAGAAAACATATAGATTTGGGTAGACACTAAGGATCCTAAATCAAATCTAAACTAAAACTAAAGAAGAAATCTAAGTTTTTCAAGACTTTTAACAGGATCTGCAACAATGTGCGGTCCCTAGAAAAGTTCAAGAGAGACAAAGAAGATTTCAAAGCTTTCCAAATAAAAGTAAATCTAAGTTACCCAAGCCCGTACAAATCAATAAAAAATTAGAAAAAAATCATTTCTTCAAATCAAAAAAATTTCTTTCCCCAGCAGAGTCGCCAATTTGTTGGCCGGATAAATAAATTTTGTGGACAAGATCGATCTCCCTAGTGTCAGAAGACAATCTAGCAACAAACGAACAACTAAGTTTTTCTTTCTCTAAATATATTCGTTTTACAAATAAATGCTATGAAGGTGTCGGTCCTACCTTAGATCCAAATGCTTATTTGCGGTCGTAGTGCTTCTGTCACATCAATAATCCTTCCGTCGCAACAAGATTTCTTCCATCGCAACAAGAATTCTTTTGTCGCAACAACAGTTCTTTCGTCGCAAGAAAGTGTCGTCTTTCGTCACAACAAAGTGTCGTATTTTGTCGCAACAAAGTGTCGTCTTTCATCGACTTGCAATCACAAACAAGAAAATATTAAATAGCACATGTATAACAAATAATTATAAAACATACCTATCATAGTGATCAAGGAGTCTATGAAATAAACGATCAAACGATAGCTTATTGAAATAAACAATCGAACGACAATTTATTGAGAAAAACAAAACTTGATTGTATTAATCTTAAAATAATAGAAGAACCTTACAACCTTAGCCTTGATGTTGAACAGGCCTTCTTGAGGTCCAAAGTAGGAGTCTCCTCTACTTTGATAAGTCTTGCACTCTTCCTCTAGGAGCACATATAGGAATGTGATCTTTCCTCTCAAAAGCTCAGTAGAAAGAAGCCTAAATCTCAACAGCACTTCAACTCAATCACACATAAAGCTTGAACTCCCTTTGAGGCTACCCAACGCCTCCTTTTATAGAGCAGATGAGGAGGTTAGGGTTCCACCTTTGAAGGGATAGAATCCTCCTTCAAAGGGATATGCTCCTCACATCAAGGGATTAGTTCCTTAAGGTGAGGGGTGCATGAACCTTACTAAAGCATACTAATCCCCAAAAAATCTCATCTAGAACCTTCTAGAATTGACCAAAATTCAACTTTTTCACTTTAGTTTCTCACTTTTTTGACTTTGGAGGGGGTACGTAGGCATTACAAGGGAAAACTGCATTCTGGAACGCAGGTAAGCAGTGTATTACTTATGTCCCCAAGCTAGGAACACAGGTAGGCTTCATGTTACTTGCTTACCCTGGGTTTTAGAGATTTTTAGGGTTTTTCCTCCAGTTTTAAGGCTTGGAATGACGAACAAAGGTTGTAAGACTTGCAGAGGAGGCATGTATGAGTGTTAATGAGCTCATACAGTCAGCAGAATGTCAAGGTGACAGTTTTTTAGTGAAACATTACCACAACCACTAGTACCTTTTCCAAATGATTACCAATCTCGAATCGCACACTTCACCAGGGCTGAATCCACCACTGCCCAATAGCATGTAGATAGAATGAATGATGCTTTTGACTACATGGAATTAAAAGAGGAAACCATGAAGATGAAGATGTTTGCCCAAAGCCTAGGAGGAGAAGCTAAGAAATGGTTCAAAATCCTAACTCCTAATAGCATACACGATCTCCCTTCCCTTTACCAAAATTTTATCAACAAATGGGAAATTAGGAAAAACCCTCTTCAGATCCTCTCGGAATATAGCAATCTTAAAAGAAACACGTGGGGAAAGTGTCCAAGACTATTGCACAAGGTTCAGTCGTGTTTACAACACACTACCTCCAAACATGAAACCCCCATTAGGATTAGCCTTAGCTAAATTTCCAAAAGGTTTTGATCCTGACATGGCCTATCAGCTAAGAGAAAGAGATCCCCTAACCTTAGAAGACATGAAAAAGGGAGATATAAGTGCACAGGCCAACTTAATTAAAAAAAGAGCTAGGCTGAGATCGAAAAAGAGGGTAACCTACAAAGATGACACCATGCCCTCCACCTCCTCATCTGATTCCAAGATTGACAACCTCCTTAGGACCATGGAAATAATTATGGAGAGAATAATAATAAACGAAAGAGTGCCCCCTAGGGAAAACCAACCGTATCCCAAAAACAGAAACCGAAATCATAACTTTAGAAGAGACCCTCCCCAAAATAGACTAAGGGAAAATGATCAACAAATCAGACCACCCTTCCAAGACAACTATGTTGATGAAGGGGAAAGAGATATTGAACAATCAGATGAAAAGCATCTAAACTTAATAGGCTTTGATATCAAGGGTTATGTTTTTCTCACAAAAGAAGAACAAGGTTTTTTCTCCTCAAACTAATATGAAACAAGCTATGAAGATTCTGAAGACCACGAGTTGGGATTAGAAAATGCCATAATGGAAGTCCATAGACAATATGATCTTAGGAGTAAGAAAAACCAAGACAACTCCAGGAAAAACAACTCAGACACTACTATTAAGAAAACTCCTGAAAACATTCTTAAAACAACAGCAGACAATAACAATACCATGGATAAGAAAATTGATCCTAACAAAGAAAAAACTAGCCAACCAAGTATTGACACAAGCTGTCCTAGTACCTCTAATAGTGGCCCGGAGAAAACTCTATTGGCCAAAGTCCCAAATCAGAATTAGCAAATTAAAAATGTGGAAAAATTTATGGCAAATAAAACTGATGTAAATATGTCCAAAACACAAATACCTTTCAGTTTTGAAGGAGATATTTCCAAAATAAAAATAAGCATCCCTCTCACTAAAATAGTAGCTCAGGATATGTACAAATCTCAAGTTCTGAAAGTTATAAACATAGGAAATGATACCAATACTTTGAATCTGACATATGATAAGCTAGAGCTGTTGTTTGGACCTGAAGTAGATGTAAAATACTGAGAAGTATCCATTCCCCCATTCTATGTAAGCCTAAATATACACGACAAAATCCCGCATAATGCCATGCTAGACTTTGGCGCCTCTCACAACCTCATGCCAAAGGTAGTGATGGAAAGATTAGGCCTAGAAATAACCAGGCCCTACAAAGATTTGTATTCCTTCGATTCGAGCAGGGTTAATTTCTTGGGCCTGATCAAGGACTTATGTGTCAATTTGACACAAATCCCTGCTAAGAGCCTGGTCATGGATATAGGCATGGCTGGCATTCCTCCCAAATATGGCATGCTGTTATCCTGATCTTGGGGAGCTAAAATTATGGGAAACCTCCAACTTTACATGTCTTATGCTACCATCCCAATTTTTAACCAAACAAGGAGACTCTACCGGGAATCTCACATGAAGTATATGGTAAGTAGCCTAGATAGACCCAACAACACCCTGGTTTATTCCATTCATTCGGATTTAGACTTCTTTATCTTGTATAATGAAAGAGAGGTTGGTGAAAAAATGAAGGAAAATAAGGAAGAACTCAGTCCTCCAGTACATTCACACTCACCCTCAAATGAAGAAAATGACAACCAAAACACTAGCAGCCCTAAAGAACTTAATTACAAACATGAAATAGAAACTCTTTAGAACATAAGCTTTGATGGTTCGTGTGGCAAAATCGGTTCAGGCACCGGTGTCTAGATACATAACACAAATGAGGGTCATTCTTACAGATTAGAATTCCAATGTACTAATAACATTGCAGAATATGAGACTCTCCTCCTTGGTTTGCACTTGCTTAAAGACTTAGGAGCTAAGAAAATATCAGCCCAAGGAGATTCAGAACTTGTCATTAAATAGATCAAAGGTGAATACTCAGCCAAGAACCCAAGATTAAAAGAGTACAGAAATGTAGCCCTAGACATCCTCAAAAATTTTGAGAAATATAAGCTCACTTACATTCCTAGAGCCCAAATTAACCTCACCAATGAGCTTGCCTTTGCTGCAAGAAATTGCCATATAGAACTTGCAAACAAACAATACCTTATCAAAGTCAAGCATCGTCCTACGGTACCTGACAAAATTAACCATTGGCAAGTATTTGAAGGTGATGAAAAAATTGATGATTTCCTGCAATCTAAGAATGAATTTACAATGACTAATTCTAACTTAGAACCTGAGGAAGACAGTCCTACTAAAGATAAAGATCGTGAATTAGATTTGCCTTCTTTGGCTGATATAAATCTGATCAAATGTTTGAGGACCTAGACCAAAGAGACCTTGAAGTCTTACACTATAAAAATGACACAATACCAAGAAGCCTTGCACCTTTAGAAGAGTTGTTCGATTTTAATGATGTGGCTAAAAAACCAAAGATAGAATCTATTGAGGCTGATGTAGAGGAGTACAACATAGGAAGCATAAAAGAAACCAAAATGATCAAAATTTCCAAGACCCTTCCTCCTCACATAAAATAGAAGTATATCGAGATTTTTAAGGAGTTTAAAGATGTGTTTGCATGGGGATATCAAGATTTAAAATCATATGACACAAACATTATTCAACACAAAATCCCTCTCAAAGAAAACTAGAAACCGTTCAAGAAAAAGTTGAGGAGAATAAACCTTGTCTTACAACCTTTAGTTGAACAAGAGATTAAAAAGATGTATGATGCTAGGATAATAGTTTCCCTCATATTCTCCGAATGGGTTTCCAACCTTATGTCAATTAGGAAGAAAACCAAAGAAACTAGACTTTACATTGACTTTAGAAATTTTGACAGGTCCTCCCTGAAAGATAATTATCCTTTGCCTAAAATGGACTACATACTTCAAAAAGTAGTTGGCTCTAATAGAATCTCACTGCTTGATGGTTTTTCCGGTTACAACCAAGTGCTAGTATTCCCAAGTGATTAGCACAAAACTGCCTTCACCACACCTTGGGTACATTCATGTATGTTAAAATGCCATTTGGGTTGATGAATGCAGGGCCACTTTCCAAAGGGCCATGGACATAGCCTTTTCAGAAGACATAGGCTTCTTCATAGTCATTTATCTTGATGACATCAATTTTTACTCTAAGACCGACGAAGAGCACTTGGTCCACCTAAGAAAAGTTTTTGAAAAATGTAGGAAATATGGCCTATCTCTGAATCCCAAGAAAACACTGTTTGGTCTCAAAGAAGGAAAGCTCCTAGTTCACATCATCTCTAAAGAAGGAATCAAAAAAGATCCCAAAAGGATTGAAGGCATATTGCAAATCAGCCACCACAGAAAAATTAAGGAATTGCAATCCTTTATTGGGAAAATCAATTTCTCAAGAAGACTCATCCCCAACCTTGCTGAACTCTTGAGAAATATTACAAACATGCTCAAAAAAGAAGTAGGATTTAAGTGGACTTTGGAGGCCAAAAAATCGTTCGAACTGGTTAAGAAAGCACTCACCCAAACACCAGTTCTAATAAGTCCTGATTTCACCAAAGACTTCTATATTTTCTCATTCGCATCTGAACACATGGTGGCTGGGGTGTTGTTACAAAAGAACGTGATGGGAAAAGAACAACCCATAGCCTTCTTCATCAAATCCATTAGGGATGCTCCCTTAAAATATAACATCATGGAAAAACAGGCCTTCACATTAATAAAAGCATTGAACGACTTCAGATTTTATATCTTGCATTCTCATATTATTGCTTTTGTTCCACACATAGTTGTCAAAGATATATTAAATAAGGATCCCAATGGTAAAAGGGGAAAGTGGATTGCTATTATTTTAAAATATGATTTAGAAATCAGACCCACTAAACTAGTTAAAGGACAAGGACTTGCAAAACTCATGGCTAAAACAAATATCCAAGCATTAGATATGAATTTTGTTGACTCTTTAGAAGAACAAGAAGAATGCACAGCTCCTCATGTTGAAGAATTATTTTTAAACTCAACTTGGTATGCTGATATTATTTATGTACTGTTCTATCTTAATGCTCCTCCTACGTTATCAAAGACAAAAGCAATATTCTTGAACCAAAAATCGTTAAAATTCTGCATTTTAGATGGAGTTCTATACTAGAATAATCCTATTGGTATATTGCTTAAATGTTTTCTTGAGGATGATGCAGGAAAGATCATGCATGAAATGCATGAGGGAGAATGTGGGGGCCATCTTTACTGGAAAACCACAGCTTAAAATATCCTTAGAGCCAGTTACTATTGGCCCACCCTATTCCCCGACACCCACAAACTAGTCATGACTTGCCATAAATGCCAAATATTTGATGGCAAGAGAAAGCTTTTAACTTTGCCTTTACATCCGATCATTGTTGAAGATCCATTTCAAAAATGGGGTTTAGACTTCATTGGAGAGATCCACCCTTCTTCATCTACCCAACACAAATGGATCCTCACCACTACTGATTACTTTACCAAATGGATACAAGCCATCCCCTCTAGGAATGTCACCGACTCATTCATTATCAAATTTCTTGAGACCAACATTCTGTCTAGATTCAGTTGCCGCAGGAAAATCACTACAGATAATGCTTTTGCCTTTACATCCAAAAGAATGGTTGACTTCTATTATAAATATCACATCACATTAGGAAATTCCACAACTTATTACCCCCAAGGTAATGGTTTAGTCGAGTCCTCTAATAAAAGCCTGGTCAATATCATTAAGAAGCTTCTGGAACAGAATCAAAAGACATGGCATGGAATGCTAGTACATGCACTATGGGTTGATAGACTAATCACCAATAAATCAATCGGTATGTAGCCCTATCAATTAGTGTATGGCATGGACGCCATTTTCCCTACATATTTGGGAGTCCCAGTGATGAAACTGTTACAAGAAGTACAATCAGAAGAAAATGACATGAAAAGGAGGCTGAACCAAACTATCCATTATTAGTAGACAAGAGAGGAGGTGTACAAGAGGACATAGTCAGTACAAGAAAATATGAAGAAGATATTTGACAGAAGAACCAAGAAAAATGATTTCCGGATTGGAGATAAGGTGCTGAAGTGGGACTCAAGGAGAGAAGATAAAGGTAAACATGGTAAGTTTGAAAACTTGTGGAAAGGGCCATTCATTATCAGTTCATCTATAGGAAAAAGTGCCTTATTTTTACAAGAACCTGATGGAACTGAAACATTTGGAGTTCCTGTCAATGGCAGGACACTAAAAAACTACTTTTGTCAAGATCCTTAGCCATAGTTTTTCACTCATTGTACATACCATTTTTTGAAGAAAAGGCCAAAATGAAAAGAAAAACACAAAAACATAGTAAACAATGAAAATAGGGTACATTCAAAAACAAGTTATGGACCCATACCCAAAAAATAGTAATACTGAAAGTGTGCAAGTCTAAATTCCACTACTGGTGCAAAAAGAATGTCTTGTTCAGTCATCTAGCCTAATCATGGTTGAACATGTTTTAAATTTATTTTTGATAAGTTAGTGAAAAGAATGCTGGTCAAATCATTAAAGCTTGACTTGTTGAAGAAAATAGATTAGGAAAGAAACATACTGGTTCCATATGCTCAAAACAAGAACCAAGGAGAAAAATAGGGGATGAATAGAAAACTATGTATCCTAGCCCTAGTTTTTCTAGTCTTATTTTGTACAAAAATAACATTTGTGTGTAGCTTGTTTTTATGCCACAAACCCATGATAAATAAAATTGTCTAGTCCTGATTTAGTCATGTTTTCAATTTCATGTTTTTAGCTTAGTGAATGAATCCTGTCAAACAGTTTAACCTTGAAAGTTGAATATTATAGGTAGAGAATCAAAGGAGTTCATTAGCCTAATCTGAACTCCCAAAAGAAATAAGCGTGGAAGTAGATATTTGCTTTCTTTCAAAAACAACAGGATGTCAAGGTTGCTAATCTGAAAGCACCTAAAGAAGAAAAAATGATAGGCAAGTAGGTTGGGTAGGTAGAAATGAAATTAAGATGATCATATATTTCAGTTTTTTGAGATCATAGCTTCAAGCAATCATCAACAAGTAAAGAAAGGTAAAAAATTTCCCAAAGGATGAGGCACTGGTCTCCATAAAGCCAGAGATATGAAATTCTAGACACTTCTTGAAAAGGAGCTACCCTCCCCAAGTGGAGCCACTATTATTCATCAGTAATTTTAACCTGTTTAGATGACTAAATGCTTTGTCCTAGATTTCTAGAAACAAAATTCAAGAATTATGTGAGTTCTAGAAATCTCCTCAAAAAGAAATTTTTCACTATCACGTTTCTATGTCAAGCATGGCCAATATATCACCTAGATAATACCAAATCCTAGACTGATGTCCCTCACTCTCACTATGTTTTCCACCTATGCCTATAACACTTTGTCTCTATTTGCCTAAACCCTCTATTTTCGCACCTTGTTTCGCCAAGTAAACCAAACCTTTTCCCCTACTCACCAAGTGCCTCAAGAAATGGCAGTTTCAAAACTCCCTTTCTAAAGCCCTTTGAAGCAAAACAAGGTTTTCTAGTTGTCTAGGATGGTAGTGCATAATAGAGTGTCAAAATCCTGTCTCCTCATCCAAACCCTGATTCAGGCTTTCCAATCAAAAATCTATTCCAAGGAAACTACAATAAGTCAAATAGGGTCACCTAGGTTATGCACTATCATGGTTCTAAATTCACTATTTCCACAGGTATTCAAAGGCGAATTCAAGATAACACAAGGATGAGGCTTATTATTGTCCAAAGAACATCAAAGACCTCTAAGGGTATCCTCTTGATCAAGCAGTAAGCCTGCAAAGGAACAATTTACCATGTGCAAGAATTTCTGCAGAAATGATTTGTAATGGTCAACAACAAAACAGAGGCAAAGAAGGAGACCTAAAAATCTCATAAAGGCATCCACAGCTGGTAGTAAGATAAAACAGGCTTAAGTTTACAAGGAAGATCACGATCTCATGATAGATTGTTATGAAGTGTTGCCCAAAAAAAGGTCCATGCAGGTCCTAAAAGACAGTGGCACATAAGCAACACTGTACATCAATCAAAAAGATCATTAAAAATTTGTTTGGCCTCAAACATGAATCTTGTAGAGGGAAAACTGCCCTTTTCTCACATTCTTGCAAAGAAGATAAAAAAGAAATTAGATTAGCCATGAGGTAAGGTAAAAGAGGAGGATCATCATAAGAGTAACATTCATAGCAAAAAGAAAGCAACATGTATGTGTTTAATGGGAATCAGAATGTATGACTGTTTTGACCAAGTAATAGAGCAATACTAGGATTACAAAGGCAAAAGAACACCTCAATCCTCTGAATGATCATTGAAGGCTTTTTAGACATAAGTGATGATTTTAATAAGTATTTCTTTGAGAACTAAGAAGATAACCCTGTTTGCTTTTTTCTAAACATCCCTAAAAATTCAGAAGTTTGGGAAGATGGAAAAAGAGGGTCAAAATAGTTACAAAGAAACCTTTTCCATCACAGCAGATGGTTTCAAGGGTTTTCAAACTACCTTCCAAGGTTTGGCAGACAAGCACTATACTCCACTACACTAAAGGTAGAAATATGATGAAGAGTATCAGCAAGAAGAGACAAGAAATGTCAGTTCAAAGGTCTATTTTCTATAAAGAATAGTTAGAGACATATTCCAGTGGCTAAAAGGGACAAACATGGGTAGAAATGGAAAAAATAAAGCAACTATGACGAGCATGGGACATCATTGATCAAGTAAGTTGTCTAAGTTTAAAAGATGAAAGTGATCAAAAGGTTTTCAAAAGACATTTAAAAACAACTCCTAGGATTGGAAAAATATGAAAAGGACATGGAGGACATAGGACTCATGAATAGAGACAACATCCATCAATAGAAAAAGTAGATGTCTAGGTTCAAAATGTGAAAAATTGAAAAAAAAAGCAGAATCACCAAGTCTGCCAATGTTTGTAAAAAAAGGGTGCCAGCTCCAAAAAAGTATTGGCAAAAAGAAAGGAGTTCAAACTAACCTTAGAGAAATGGGTTTTATTTCTAATTTTTAAAAAAGGTATAAAACCACTGCAAAAAAACATCTCCCCACTCCTTTGGGCATTTACACACACAGTGAGGGTTTTCAAGTTTTACGCCAGAGTGCTCGGGAAAAATTTTCCGGGCACTGCGCTCTTGTAGTGTCGCACTGCACACCTATAGTGTCTCCCTGTGTAAATTTCCACTATGTGCTGTGCGCCTGAAGAATGGTGCTGCGCTCCTACAGTTTTTCCCGACGTTCATCGTTCGGAGGGGCATGACACTCCATTCAAAACCACCCGGAGGCAGCGCTGCGCTCCTACCATAGCGTGCAAGCCATCCACCCAGGCAAGTTCAGGCACCTGACACCTTCCGATGCACTACTGAGGCTGCCCAACGTGTAGAAGAGGGCATGAAGGCTTGTACAACCCATGCATATTTTTTCGTTCAGAGGGTGACCTAAGCTGCCCGACGGAGTTCCGCTGCGCTGCTTCCATAGTTTTTAACACTGAACGAAGGCACGTTCAGGGGTGACCCGAGCCGCTCGATGGAGTTTCATTGTGCTCTTGCCATGGTTTTTAACGCTAAAAAAAGGCACGTTCAGGGGTGACCCGAGCCGCCTGATGGAGTTTTGGTGTGCTCCTGCCATAGTTTTAAACATTGAACGAAGACACGTTCGGGGGTGACCCAAGCCACCCGATGGATTTCTGCTGCACTCCTGCCACAGTTTTGCAACCTCTGCATGAATTCACGTTCACGAGTGACTTAAATTTTCCCGCAATTTTTTTGAGCTATTTATTCTTTGGTGGAGGCACTTCAAGAGGTATTTTGAACTTTTCCTACATATGCATGGTTTTCTAAAGATAAGGCTACTAAGAAATTTGAAAATTGGTGTTAGAGAAAGCAGGGAAATACTTAAAAAACACTTGGCCTACACTCTACTAATGCCTTGACCTAGTTAGAAAACTCATCATCTCCTTTAACCCCTTTCCACATCATTTCACTAGCAGTGCCATTTCTCCTTAAGGATCTTGAGGTAGGGGTAAAGAAAAAAAAAATGTCTGAAGAAGAGAATGTTGACATAGATGAGGTGACTCAAAGGCATAAAAGAAGAAAATGAAGGGAGGGATGCCAAATAGGTTTGAACCTATAAAAATTGAAGAGCTGATAACCTACCCTACTATTTTGGCTTCTTTTCAAGAGTTGGGATGCTATGAATTCTGTAAAAAGGTACAAAAGATCCAGAGTCACCCTCAGTTGACCAAGTTCTTTTCCCTAAACCTTCATAAACATTAAGTACACCTAGCCGAGGTAAAATTTTAGTTGACCACCTATGCCATATCTAGGGCCACTGGAATACCCTACATAGGAGAAAGGTGGTTCAAACAAAATTATCTAGACCTAAGCCACTATCGCCCATTTTTGAAACCAAGTTGTCAAATTGATTGCAAAACCATGTTCCCATTCTCTCATCTATTGGAAAGGTATTCTCTCCTAATGAAGATCATCATGAAATACTTCACCTGTGATGGTAGGTTCTCTAGAGTCTATTCATACCACATAAGGCTCCTCATGCACTTCACCAAAACCAAGCTGCTACATATGCCCTACTACCTTTGAAAAAGTATTGAGAAAATGCCTTCCATCATGTAAAAAAGGCCTCCATCCCAACAAATGTCAAACCTTTTTCATCACTTCCTCATCAAATTGATTGTATCCCACCAACTAGAACAACAAGGCATCCCCTGGGAGGTTTTCATCACCCACGATGATTTCACAACTCCACATCCCATCCCTTTGCAAAGTGTGCCATCATCATCTCAAAATCCTCCTCACACACCTCCATCACCCTCCACTAAACTTGGTTCATCTTCTTCACATGAATCATTTCCTCAAATAGACCTTCCTCATTCACCTTCCCCTAAGAAATAAAAAAATGAAGAAAGCAGTGATGGCCAAGAAGAAAGCAGTGAGGGAGAGGATGATGAAAATGAAGAAAAAGGTGAAGAAGAGGAATGTGGCAGAGAGGGAGATAGCCAAGAAGAAATTAATAAAGACAGTGACAAAGATGAGTGTGTTGATAAAGAAGAAAACATAATTGAAATCAGTGAGCCCCATAATGAGCAAAAGAGCCAAAATAGTGGGTCTTATGATGAAGAAAATGACACTGAGAATACATATGAAGACTGTGGGGAGGAGGCATATGATGAAAATGAAGAACATAGTAAGGGAGAGGAAGATAACAAAGAAAACAATAGTGAGGAAGAGAAAAATGACCAAGAAGAAATTAATGAAGACAGCGACAAAGAAGACAATGTTGATGATGAAGAAAATAGAGGCCAAAATAGTGAGCCTAGTGAAATCAACAAAAGTCTAGTGACAGTCAAGGAAAAAAAGTAAAAAATGGACCAAACAATGAAAAGGAACTAAGCTAAAAGGACAGTATGCATAATGGTGAAGGGACTGATTCTGAAGGCAGTGAACATAGCCAAAGTTAAAATGATACAAGTTATGAAATAGAGGTTGAAATTAAAGGTAAAGACCATAAGTAAGGCAGTGAAAAAAGTGGGTCAAATGATGAAGAATGTTGGGCAACCAGCTCCAAAAATAGAATAAAAGAGATATCAACGCCTTAGAAATGAGCCACTTCAAGGGGGCAACCTCCAATACATTACATAAATGAACAATTCTTGGATGATACAATTTACAAAACCTCCTTTCTATATATAGGAGTCCATGGGGCCATAAAGTAATCCTAGTGGGCCACAATGTAATCCTAGCCGACCTAACAATAATAATTTAAGGGCACAATAATAACAAAATGGGGGTTATAAGGGTACAATAATAACAATAAGGGGGTTACACTAACAACAATAAGGGACTATACTAGTAATATAGGGACCTAACATGCCCCTCTCCTTCAAAAAAGTGTTGTCCTCAACGCTTGAGTAGCTCTGGGTGCTTATGTATAAAATTCTCATCCTCCCATGTAGAATCTTTAGTGGGTAAGTTCTTCCACTTGATGAGATACTCTGAAATTGATCGATTCCGTAGTTGTCGAGTTCTTGTTTCCGTGACCGCTTCAGGTTGCAATATGATTTTTCCTTCCTCATCAAGTTCTGGCAATATTGTTTGAACTCGAAGATTTTCACCTATAACCTTCTTTAAGCATGAAACATGGAAAACTAGATGTACTCGCGAAAAAGCAGGAAGCTACAATTTGTATGCCATAGTACCAATCTTTTGCAACACCTTGTAATGACCATAGTAATCTAGTGATAATTTATTATCCTTCTTAGCTTGCTTGAGGGACATTTGTTTGTATGGTTGTAGCTGTAAAAATACCCAATCTCCTATGTCAAAAATTCTCTCGCTGTGATGTTGATCTGCCTATTGTTTCATTCGATTTTGTGCCAAATTCAAGTTATCCTTTAAGAGTTGGAGAACTTCTTTCTGATGCTCGATGTGATCTTCCACTGCTTGAACCTTCGAATTTTCCCTTAAAGATGATGTGATGGATGGTGGATGATATCCATAAAGTGCCATAAATGGGGTCATTTTTGCTGCAGTATGGAAGGAAGTGTTATACCACCATTCAGCGAGAGGTAACCACTCGACCCATTGTGTTTGTTTATCAGATACAAAACAACGAAGATATCCTTCCAAACATTTATTTACTATCTCAGTTTGACCATCAGATTGAGGATGATAAGATGAGCTATGAGCTAATTGAGTACCCAAACAAGAAAATAACTCCGTCCAAAAATTTCCAGTAAAAATGGGATATCTGTCGCTCACAATAACCCTTGGGTTTCCATGTAGCTTTTGAATTGTGTCCATAAATGTAGTAGCAACTGTACTTGCTTTAAATGGATGAGATAATGCACAAAATTGTGCATACTTGGTAAGTCTATCAACTACCACCATGATGACACTCTTTCCTTTGGACATAGGTAAACCTATGATAAAATCCATTGAAATCTCCTCCCAACATTGACTTGGAATGGATAAAGGTTGTAGAAGTCCAAGGGTCTTAATTGTTTCCACTTTATTCTGCTGGCAAACCAAAAATTCCACCACAAACTTTTGAATATCAGATTTAAGGCCATCCCAAAAAAATTATTTCTTCACCGTGTGGTAAGTTTTTAAAAATCCTGAGTGTCCTCCTAAAGGAGAAGTGTGCAATTCCTAGAAGAATATTTTGTTTTAGTTTGGAATTCTTACAAAGATATAAGCGATATTTGTACCATAAAAAATCATTTTTCCAACTAAATGTATCAGATGTACTAGGATCTTGCTGCAACTTTTGAATGAGTTTCCATACATATTTGTCATTCTTCCATTCATCTCTTGCTTCAGTTATCCAATCTAGTTGGATAATAGAAATGGCACAAAGCAATGCTTCCACCTCTTCATTATTTCTTGAGAGTGCATCTGCAACAACATTAAGCTTTCCTTTTTTGTAGATTATTTCAAAGTCATAACCCAACATCTTTGTGACCCATTTTTGCTTCTCTTCTAAAGATAGTCTTTGCTCCAAAAAGTGTTTAAGACTATCATGATCAGTTTTTACCTTAAAGTGTCTTCCCATTAGGTAAGTTCGCCATTTCTTTAGTGCATGCAGTATTGCTAACATTTCCTTCTCATAAATAGGTTTCTGTAAATACTTTCCTTTGATTGGACGACTTTCAAAAGCAATGGGTATTCCTTCCTACATTAAAACCGCACCAATTCCATTTCCTGAGGCATCACATTCCACAATAAAGGTTTTTGTGAAGTCTGGCGTAGCTAAGACCGGTGCTAGGCACATTGCCTCTTTAAGATGTTCAAAGGCCTTAGTTGCTTCAGGAGTCCATGAAAATGCATTTTTCTTCAATAATGTTGTTAGAGGTGCTGCTATTCTCCCATAATTCTTAACAAACTTGCGATAATACCCTGTTAACCCGAGAAATCCTCGCAACTGCTTTATGGTTGTGGGAACTTTCCATTCCTTAATGGCTTTAATTTTGTTAGGGTCTACTTTAACACCCTCGTTAGATACAATATGACCCAGATATTCCACCTCTTGTACTCCAAAGAAACATTTGGATGATTTTGCATATAATTGTTTCTCCTGCAATAGTTTGAGCACCCTGTCAACATGTTCAACATGATCCTTCCAAGACCTGTTGTAGATTAGTATATCATAAAAAAATACTAGCACAAATTTTCTAAGGAAGGGTTTGAAAAATGGAATTCATCAACCCTTGAAATGTAGAAGGTGCATTGGTAAGGCCAAAAGGCATGACCAAAAATTCATAATGACCCTCATGAGTTCGAAATGCTGTTTTTGGAATATCTTCAGTCTTCATTCTAATTTGATGATATCCCGAACGAAGATCCAACTTGGTAAAATAAATTGCTCCATGTAATTCATCCAATAATTCATCAATCACAGGAATGGGAAATTTATCTTTAATGGTGATCTTATTGAGCTCCCTATAATCCGGACACATTCACCATGATCCATCCTTCTTGTGTACCAATACTACAGGAGCAGAGAAAGAACTTTGACTAGGTTGAATTATACCTGCCTCTAACATTTCTACAATCATATGTTCAATTTCTCTCTTTTGGAAGTAAGGATATCTATAAGGCCTGATATTTGGAGGAACACTTCCTGGAATAAAATGAATAGCATGATCATGATCATGAATAGGTGGGATTCCTTTGGGAGTTTCAAACACCTTGGAATGATTGTCCAAGACTTGTTGGAGATCTACAGAAATAGATGATTTTGATGTCGAAACTTCTAGTGAGCATAATTGTGAAATTACACCTCGTTGTTCTTTCTTTAGAAGCTTTGTCATGACATTAGAGCTTATTATCCTTCCCATCTTCCCTTCAATACCCCGTAATTCAACTTTCTTTCCTTCTGAAAAAAAATTCAAGAAACGTTCTTGAAAATTAAAAGCTATCGTCCCCAAAGATTGTAACCATTGTACTCCTAGTACAACATCAACACCTCCCATAGGAATGGAAAGCATTGGACTAGTCAATACATATTCCCCCATGGTTAGCTTGATATTATAGAATTTTCCAGAGAAATTTATAGTTCCTTCACTTGCTACCATCACTTTACATTCTGGTGCTGGGTATAGGAAACAAGTTAATTCCTTGGCTACCTTACAATGAATAAAATTATGGGTGCTACCTGAATCAATCAACACTATTACCTTTTTCTTCTTGATTTGTCCTTATATATTGAGAGTTTGAGGAGTGGTAATTCCTGCCAGTGCATTACATGATATGGTCGGATTCATTTCTTCCAATTCTAGCGCTGGTTCCAGGTGTATATCCTCTTCTTGTTCATTTTCTTCTTCCTCTTCACAATCTATGTAAAATAATTTCTTCTCAGCACACTTATGACCTTTAGTGTATTTGCTATCACAACTGTAGCAAAGCCCTTTTTCTCTTTTTTCTTCCAATTGTTGTGGTGTCAACCTTGTAGGTTGTGTAAATCTAGGCGTAGCAACACTTCCTTCTTTATAGAATTGAGTAGTAGGCTTCCTTGTCGCCATAATTTTACATTCAAATTTTCTTGCCAACCTAAATGCCTTCTCCAATGAATCAGGTTCCAGAACACGAACTTCATGTTGGATGTTATCCTTTAAAGTGCATATGAAGAGATCAGTCCTGCGTTCCTCTGGAATATCATTTACCTTTATATTCAATTTTTGGAAGTCCTCAATGTGCTGCCCCACTAAACCCTTTTTTTTAGATTTATCAATTGGCTAAAGAAGGTGTTGTTCTTTGTATCCTCATAATGTGCTATCATTTCCTCCGTAAAAATTGACCAAGTGACATTTTTTTTACGGGAGAAAAGCCATCGATACCATACAAATGTATTTTTTTCTAAATGTAAAGTTGCAATGCGTACCTTTTGTGTGTTTTGCACGTTATGGAGATCAAAATATTGCTCCATCTATAGTATCCATGTTACAGGATCCTCTCCATCAAACTTCCTCATATCCATTTTTGGAATATGGTGGTTCTTCCCGCCAACATTAGAGTTTAGAAAATCATGATTAACATTTATTTTGTTCTCATCATGAGGTTCTTCTACTATCTTTCCACCATTAGGAAAAATTTCTTTTATCAAATTTGTCAAACCTTCAATGTCTGCTTTTAGATCATTCTTCATGTTTTCCATGTTGTCTTTCATGTCATCCATCTTAGCTTCCATGCCAGATTCCATGCCATCCATATTAGCTTCCATGCCTTTCTTCAAACTGTCCATCTTTGCTTCCATGCCTTTCTTCAAAACTTCCATTTCATTTTTTGTTGCTCTTTGCGAGAGTGAAATTTGTTGCACTTGCTCTTGTAATTTTGATAGATCATGTTGCAATTCTTCATCTTCATGAGTCATAGTAGAGATTTCTGAAGGCTTAATGGGTGTTGAATTACTTTTACGAGACATTTTTTAGAACCCAATACTGATATCTATTTTACAATAGGCCCTTGGAATCAATTCAAATTGATTTTTCAAACAAGACTTATGCAATTCAGAAAAAAATACACACCTTTTTCTTGCATTTGAGGAGCTCGATATTGAAATTCGATTATCTCTGTGATTGCGGCTCTTCAATATCTGAAATTCATCACTGAAATGGCTCTATGAATCCTCTTTTGAATTCCACAGGTCTGACCTGATTTGGATTATCCAAGACAAAGTTATGTCCAATCCCCCACAATGACCTAATTATGGACTGGTTCAGTAGAGAGAACTTGTATGAATTTCCATGTGTCACTGTTTTGTCCTTCGCCTCTGAAATTGATAACCAAAAAACTAAAGTCTGTGTACTTGTGACCAATTTTTACGGCACTCCAATCCGATGCTCAGAGAGAGATTTATTGAACTTTTCCCGTGATCACCTCTTTGAGATGAAATTCAGGAGCCTGAAAACGCACCACATTCCACAGATCATATCTCCAAAAATATTGAAAATCAAGCTCTGAATTTGTTTTACAATTTTCCTCAAGATTTCAGCTTCGTACCCTAGAAATTTTAGATTCTGAACCTTCGTAGAAAAAAATGTATAGCGAAAATGCCACGATGACCTGTTTAGGAGCCTGAAAAAAGACCTAACTTACACAGATCATATCTCCAAAAATATTGTGAACCAAGCTCTGAAATTTTTATATAGTCTTCCTCAGGATTTCTGCTTCGCACCCTAAAAATTTCAGCTTCTGAAACTTCGTAGAGAACAATTTATAGCAAAAATTCCACGATGACTTGTTTGGAGCAGCAAAACCCTAGAATCCAAAGCTTTGATACCAAATGTTGGGTAACCAGCTCCAAAAATAGAGGAAAAGAGATATCAACGCCTTAGAAATGAGCCACTTCGAGGGGGAAACCTCCAATACATTACATAAATGAACAATTCTTGAATGATACAATTTACAAAACCTCCTTTCTATATATAGGAGTCCATGGGGCCATAATGTAATCCTAGCCGACCTAACAATAATTATTTAAGGGCACAATAATAACAAAATGGGGGTTACAAGGGTAAAATAATAATAATAAGAGGGTTACACTAACAAAAATAAAGGACGATACTAGTAGTATAGGGACCTAACAAAGAAGAGGACATTCATGAAGACAAAGATGTGCCAAACAATGATCAAGGTGCCTCTAGCATTGCAAAAATAGAGGATGACATTCCTAAGGGTCTTGACAGTGATGATGGCATAAAATATAGTGAGGATGCTTATCAAAAGGGCATCAAAGAACAAGGTAAATAAGATGCACAAACAGAGATCATCCATGAGGAGAAAAACAGTCCTAAGGTCACTAGTGATCAAGATTTGCAAGTAAAACTTGTTGCTCCTTTCACCATTACCTATCAAAGAGGAGAGAGGAATGTGTTTGCTGCCTCCAAAGGGCAAGGGGCCATGCACTCCTCCTCAACTCAAATAAAAGACAAAGTTAAACAACAAGTGAAAGAGGAAGAAGAAAATCATGAGGAAGAAAGAGAATTTGAGCTCATTCACATAGACAATGATGAGGAAAATGAGACAAGAATAATAAACTCTCTTCTACAAGACCGGAATGCACAGATCAAATACTTGGAAGTTGAGTTAGAAAGGTCAAAGGATATCATTTGATTCTTGTAGATGCAAAAAAAACAAATGAGTGGCCAGCTAGCCATCTATGAAGCAAGGGTGATCAAATACCAGAAAGAGGCTCAAAGGTCACAAGTGCAGTTGGAGGAATACATGGGTGCTTATGAGGAGGATAGTGGTGAAGAAGGAAAAACTAGAAAGAGACCTAAAACTATGGGTCTTAGGAAAGCATTGACAAAGCAGAGAGAGGAAGAATCAACCCAAGCACAAAAATTTCCCCTCACCAAACTCCTTGCCATGGAAATCGAGCATAACAGGGAATCGTGGCTTGAGAGAGCCAACATACATCTAGAGGCCAAACTGGAGAAGGCCAACAAAGACTTGAGATTGCAAAGGAGAATGATTAAGCACTATAAACGGAGAAATCACTTTGCAAGGAAGAAGCTCAAAACTGCCCAAAATGAGGGCCCGACACAAAATTATGAAAAGGAGCAAGCTAGGCTTGGTATTTTGGCCCAAGCTTCTCTACAGGTCTCCAAGGACCCATGAGGCACCTACCTACCAATTTTGAGAGTGATTGAACAAGTTTTTGTTTTTTGCAAATTTTGAGGCTAGGAGCACAACACAGCCTGTCCTGCACTTTTTCCCAGGGCATCTTCAGGAGGATCAACTTACATTTTTGGATTACCCATCATTAGAGGAGCATGTTCACCAATTTTCAGCTCAATTGGAGTTGTTTTGACCCCTCAAAAGGGTCAAAAAGGCTCGTTTTTTTCACCTTTCCGCCCACTTTTCTGAGCATGTGCTGTGCTCCTGGAAGTCTTGGAATTTTCACTTTTTGGGAAATTTTTAGAGGTAATAATTAATAAATGAAGGTATATATAGAAATTATAATTCAGTGGATTTCCAACGAGCCATCACGGAGCCTTTTCTGACATCGAGAAGGCCTACAAAACACTGCTGCAAAACGACCTATTTCTGTGCTACGCTCCTGGCAAGTTTTCAAATTTTGACACAGTGTGCTGTGCTCCTGTAGGTGGCTGGGAAGAATGTGCGTTTGGAAAGTTTTCACATGCTTTTCAGAGCCTAAAATTCAATTTAATTGCTATTCTTGGCAGAAAAAGATATTTGTTAGATATTTTTGTGCCTTGGGCCTTGCAAGGCCTCAAGGACAACTTAGGATATTTCTTGTTGGCCAATAGGCTTCTAGATACTTTCTTTGGTTTTCCTCCATGTTTATTATATATTACATGAGGATTCATTGTAAACATTTGGAAACTTGATGTGTTTAAGAGAAATACATGGTTTTATGAGCTTGGAGAAGAAATTGGTTTTGTGAAGTGGATGGATGGCTTGTTTGGCTTGATGTTGGAGAAGCTTGTTTGCAGGATTCCATAGCTTGGTGAATGGTGATGTTTTCCTAACTTGTTTTTGTTTTCTTGTCCTCATTTTGTTTCATTCTGGTTGGTTGCTATATATCAGAAAATTATAGGTTGATACATGCTCATGGAAGCACCTCAAACCTCTTGTTTGTTATAGCTTTAATGTTTTCCTCTTTTGATCATCTTAAGGAATTCTTGACTGCTCCTTAGGTCCACCAAAATTTGTTATTGTTTCATAATGGTTATTATGCTAGCTTACAATTATGATTCAAGGTATGCCCTGCTTATTTGAAGTTTTCAAAAACCTATCTTGAAGCTTTTTCTGTGGAATATTGATTGATTAGGTTAAGTCAAAGAGGTCTCGTTTCGATCTTGCCCTTTGCCCATGATTACCAAATTGTTTCAGAGTTCCCAATAGTTTGATATATGATGTTTAGGAGTTCCCTCTCCATATATTGATTTATTTTTTTATCTTATGTGTTTTCCCAAAAGCTGAAGGTGAATTTCTAAAGTTAGGAGTTCTAATGCTTCTATGTTTCACTGGAATGTTCATTTTACATGTTTATCAGTTTGAGTATAGTTCATAGAGATTAATGGTTTTCCCTACCTCATGAGTTTATTTATTTAGACTACAGATGTTTAAGAACTCTTAGTTTTTCCAAAACTTGATGTTCATTACACCCCATACATCACCTAAAGGATCCATTAACCTTGCTAAATCGGCACTACAATACACTATGTTTCATCATTTAGACACCCTTGACTTCATCTGACCCCATAGCCATATTGATTTGAAAACCTCTCATTCCACCTATCCTACTTGATCATCTTACCCCAACCCAAAACAAGCAAACAAAAATACACTTAACAACTAGCCTAAAATCAATCATTCAAAGCGAACAAATTCACATCCTTCGCCTAATAGAGAGAGCCCTCTCTGTGTCCAGGAAGGCTAGGTCCTAGGACTCCAAAGACTGGTCTGATGTTACCTTGTCATTTGATCTAGCAATCTTCTAAATTACAGGACACCAACACCTTCTTGAGTGGGAACTGTAATTCCCTCGAGGATAAGGGTGTGATTTCCACTCTAAAACACCCATGTGCTAAACAACACAACACACTTAGCTAAATAGTTGAAGTGTGCAAAGAGTCATAAAAGAAAATTGATAAACAATATTCATAATTTTCTCTATGGCTGCCATCCCCTTCCTTATATGCTTGTGAGCCCTCACCCTCTTAGCCCCACACAATAATGATGCTAGACACATGGCCACTGACCTATATTATGACTGCGTTGTTCTCCATTGCCTCCACTACCTCCATGACTGCGTTGTTGATTTGGTCAAATTGACCCCATCGACATGCACTAACCCACACTCACACCAAGAAGTGGTTTATTCATCTTGACCCTGTCTAGATGCATTGATCCACATTCACATTAAGAAGTGGTGTTATTCATACTAAAGGGATTTATGGGTCCCTCTTATTCATCTATCTTGTTGACAAAAAAAAAATTTAATATTTTAATTAGCTATAAGCTAATTAGGAATATTACAAAAATACATGCCAAAATATTTGATCAACCAGTGAATAAGGATGGATACATAGGCTGCATCTGATCTGCCATATCTAATTTAGCTTCATTAGGCCCAAAGTGCTTCCATTACACTTTAACCTGCTCAATTCTAGATCATGAGAATTTTTCTCTGCAAAATGCAACGAGGTTCCAGTTGGAATTATATTTCTGGATCCACCTACAATACATACCAGTCAATCACATGATAACATATTTAACATACTTCATAAGCAATGACACATGGAAGACATCATGGATTTTCATTGTCGAAGGCAATGCAAGTCGATAGGTTACTTGGCCAATCCTATCAATAATACTGAAAGGTCCACATAATCATTGTGGTATATTGGCACATGATCCAATCTGCAAGGAGCTCTTCCTAGGCTTGATGCACAAGTACACCTGTTCCCCAACCTGAAACTCCTTAAACAACCTGTTCTGATCTACATAGCTCTTATGTCTATCATGTGCTTCTTTCAAATTCTTCTTAATTACCTGCATCTCCTGTTCCATCTCTTCCAATATGTCTGGTCCAATCAACACCCTATTAACTGGATCATTCCAACTGATGGTAGTATTTCAACTCCACCCATACAATGCCTCAAATGGACTCATCCTCAATGATTCCCAATATCCAATGTTGTAAGAAAACTCTACCAATGGAAGATACTCTTCCCACTTCCACTGCTAATGCATTACATACATCCTCAAAATGTCCTCCAAGATCCTATTGACCCTCTTAGTTTTTCCGTCTATCTATCGATGATAAGGTGTATTGAAGGTCAAATATGTTCCCAATCCTGCAAACAACTCATCCCAAAACTTGGTTGTGAACTTCACATCCCTGTCTCACACAATATTCTGCAAAACACCATGCAATTTGACCATAACTTTGATGAATACATGTATTACATCGCTAGCTGAGAATGTAGACTTCACTGGAATGAAGTGTGCTACCTTTTTCAACCTGTCCATAACAACCATAATGGAATCATTTTTTTTCACTATCCTTGGAAAACCTATGATAAATTCCATGGAAATGACCTCCCATTTCCACTCTGGAATTGCAATTGGATGTAGTAGTCTGTTAGATCCCTTTAATACTAGTGTATCCCCTTATTTTTATTGTTAGTATAACCCCCTTATTGTTATTTTTGTGTCCATGTAGTCCCCATATTGTTATTATTGTGCCCTTACATTATTATTGTTATGTCGGCTAGGATTATATTGTGACCCATTAGACTCCTATATATAGAAAGGAGGATTTGTCATTTCTATCATCCAAGAATTTTTCATTTATGTAATGTAAAGGAGGTTTCCCCCACGAAGAGGCTGATTTCTAAGGCATTGATCCATCTTTTCTTCTATTTTGTGAGTTGGTTACATAACATTTGGTATTAGAGCTTTGGATTCTAGGGTTTCTCTGCTTCAAATAGGTCATCGTTGAATTTTCTCTATAACTTTGTTTCTATGAAGGTTCAGAAGCTTAAAAAAACACATTTGCGCTGAAATCTAGAGGAACTTTGTGAAAAAATTTCAGATCTTGGTTCACAATATTTTATGAGATATGATATGTGCAAGTTAGGGTTTTTGCAGGCTCCCGAATTTCATCTCAAAGAGGTGACCTTGGGAAAATCTTCATAACTCTCCCTCTGAGCATTGGATTGGAATTCTATAAAAGTGGTTGAAAGTGCACAGGCTATAGTTTCTTGTGTATCTATTTTAGATACAAAGGAGGAAACAATGACACGTGGCATGACATACAAGTTCACTCTACTGAACGAGTCCATAATTAGGTCATTGTGGGAGATTGGGTATAGCTTTTCCTTGAAGAATCAAAATTAGGTCGGGCCTATGGAATTGGAAAGAAGATTCAGAGGGCTATTAAAGGAGGGAAGATAAAATATTTGGGATCCTAAATTATAGAGATACATCAGTTTCAATATTGATCTCCTCAAAATAAAGAAAAATGGTGTGTATTTTTTTTAATTGCACAAGTCTTGTTTGAAAAATCAGTTTGAAGTGATTCCAAGGGAATATTGATACATAGCTATCATTATTGGGTTATAAAAATCCCCCTAAAAATAATTCAACGTCCATTAATCCCTCAGAAGGCTCTACTATGACTCATGAAGAGGAATAAGTGCAGCATGATATATCCAAATTACGAGACCAAGTGCAACAAATTTCGTTGTCACAAATATTAACAAAAAATGAAATGGAAGCTAAGATGGATGGTTTGAAGAAAGGCATGGAAGATAAGATGGATTTTTTTAATAATGGCATGGAAGGTAATATGGATGGCATGGAAGCTAAGATGGATGGAATGGAAGCTAATATCGATGGTATAGAAGGCAACATGAAATATTTGAAGAAATACATGGAAGGTTTGAAAGAAGGTTTGACAAAGTTGCTACAAGAAATGATTCCTAATGGTGAAAAGGTAGTAGATAAAACTTATGATGAGAAGAAAATAAATGGTAATCATGATTTTATATACTCTAATGTTGGATTTAAGACCCACCATATTCCAAATATTGATATGAGGAATTTTGATGGCAAGGATTCGATAACATGGATACTACATATGGAGCAAGTCCCAGTTCAAACAATATTTCCAGAACTTGACAAGGAAGGAAAAATAATATTGGAACCTGAACCAGTCACAGAAACAAGAACTCGATAGTTATAAAATCGATCAATTTCAGAGTATCTCATCAAGTGGAAGAACATACCAGTTGAAAATTCCATATGGGAGGATGAGAAATTTATACAGAAGCATCCAGAAGTAATCAAGAATTGAGGAAAACACTTGTTTGAAGGAGAGGGGCATGTTAGGACCGTATAATACTAGTGTATCCCCTTATTGGTATTATTATTTTTGTGTCCATGTAGTCCCCATATTGTTATTATTGTGCCCTTACATTCTTATTGTTATGTTGGCTAGGATTATATTGTAACCCATTAGACTCCTATATATAGAAAGGAGGATTTTTCATTTGTATCATCCAAGAATTGTTCATTTATGTAATGTAAAGGAGGTTTCCCCCTCGAAGAGGTTAATTTCTAAGTCGTTGATCTCTCTTTTATTCTATTTTTGTGAGCTTGTTTCATAACATAGTCCACGTGGGCACTTACACTTTTCCTTCAGCTGCTAACAGTGTTAGTGTAAAATCTTATCACAAGTGTATGAAAAGATCCTAATTTATTTATGCGTGAAGAATAGGCATAACACTGAAATGGTTTCTTAACCCTTTATATATGCAATATATAGTTATAAAAAATCCTACAAAAACCCAGATCTATGCAGTAAAAGTAGCTAAATAGTAAAAAGAAATAGTAATAACTGATGAAAAATTAACTGCAAGTATCCAACAGACAAGACAATATTAAAGAATGATTTTATATTATAACACCTAGTGAAGGAAACAAGTATATGTTACCAATCCCCCTCAATGGGATGGGTTCTTGGATGTCCTCAATGCTTCAGCCTCAGAAGTTTCTCTCTCTCAATGGTGTAGAAAACCCAAAGCATGTGTTGAACTCAAGTGGGAGCCCAAATGGAAAAAGAAAATAATAGCGACAATGAGAATGATCAAAGTTAAGAATGAATTGAAAGACCCTCCTATTTATAAAAAAATATTTAGTTATCTTCGATAATGGTGAATAATAAAATATTATTAACCAAGATCTAGATCTAACCGCATGGAATATTTTATTATATTTTGTTGGAGGGAAAATGAATTTAAATTGTTTAAATACATTTATTTAGAAATAATAAACAAATGAATGCTTTATTTATCATTTCAAGAATTTGGTTAAGGAATAATTAAAAAATAATGATTTTTTTAATCATTCCTAGATGGTTTAATCAAATTTAACATCGAATAATAAATAAATAATGATTTAATTAATTATTCCTAGCGAAAAATAAGATAAACAATGATTTATCTAATATTTCTCATAATTGGGTTAAATATGACCAGGAATATTATTTAAACAATGGTTTAATTAATTATTCCTAGAGGAAAATCAAATAAATAAGGATTTATTAAATTATTCCTCACAGGGTTTCTTGTTTTAACCAGAAATAACTTAATAAAATATGGTTTATTAAATTATTTCCTATAGTGAAAGCAATTTTACTATAGTAAAATTGGTCTTGCATGTTGTACCTCGATCCATATAATTAGAAATGGTTACATGACCAATTTTTGGTGATAATAGATTTCCCCCCAACATGTGAGCTTTAGGAGAAAATCATATGACCGAAGTACGTTGTAAGAACACAATCACCAGACACCGAAGTGAATTCAGAGAGAGAGAGACCTGAGTGAATTGAAGTGAGAGAGGACAAGGACTGAGGGGACGAGACCTAAAAAATATAATCCTCTTATGTTGGAGTACTTTTTCTCAATGGGGTAGGGGAGGCATACCTATTCCCGCCGAGATGACAAAGTACAAAAAATAATGGTGAGCCTAGCAATGTGGGACTGAGCGACAAAATGTATAATGCATTATACATGACATGCTAGCATCAGTGGGCCAGAAAATAATACAATGGATCCCATATACATAATGCGCCTAGAAAAACATGTGTCAGGACTAAAAAATATAACATCTGAGTACATGAGACATAAATAGTGCACCTCCATATAAGATGGAGAGGTGGGGTGGGTATCATAAAAAAAGAAGCCCTGCTGAATAGGAAAGGTCTATGAAAATTTGAATGGATCATATGAATTAATACATTCATGCTATGGGTGATGCAAGCGTATGGAACTAAAGCCATCAAATTTGCAGAACTTCATTCGAGGCAGTAGCATAATCTAAGGTCATCTGGGCATGTGTGGGGCTACCTAAACGACCACCCCCTCATGAGGTCAGAAACATCTCACACACACCCAGGAATCATTGGCACAAACCGCTAGATCACCAGACCATCAAGTATACGAATCTCAATCATATGGTAATGAGATGAGGTTGAGTGGATGAGAAACAATCACGTCAAAGGATAATGATGATTCCCTTTTCGTGATTTGAGGCACTGAACAATAATGGAAGATGGAACCAAGGTACATCGCCCTCTAGACCTGTCTTCTGTAATGAATGTGCTCATGTTGATAAAAGGAGGTCTTCCATAGGTGAGGAGATGATGAATCCTCAACTAAGGCATGAGGGATCATAGTCAAGTGACTGATGGATTGACATTAGGTCTGATGATATAATAGGGGATACTAAGCAGCGGATGGAAAAATTCCCTTGTCAGAGCATAAAAATCATGGATGACCTAGAAGCATCTAAAACAACTCCAGAGGGGATGAGGGAAAGTATAACTGGAGGCCAAAGTGGGCAACATATGATGAGTGTGATGAAAATATGGATGGAATATTGTAACATGAGATAAAGGGAGTTAGGACAGACTCCATGAATGCAATGATGACTCAACCCAGATTCTCTGAACAAGGGTTACTCGATGATGTTGCCACATAGAATAGGCCTAGGGGGGACCATGACAACATGAGAAAAATATGATTACTCATGATGAAAATCAACATAGGAGTTGACAAGTATGAAGGAAAAGCAGAGCCCCAAGTACAAGAAGCGCATGTGAAGAAATTTTATTTTAAGAGGCAGCAAAGTGACCCTTCTTGGAAAAATGTCTTCCTGGTGAAATTTCAAAATTATGAAACCAAAAATAAGACCCATTATAGTTCTCTGTGAGAGCTTTCCAATGGTGTTGATAGTTCGTCAAACTGAGCTATGGTGTGGTCGCAATTGGCGAAAGAAAATTTTGGGTTTTTCCTTTAAAAGGGTGATTTCCATCCAATTTAATTCATTTTATAAATGAGTTGTCATGAATTTGAAGAGGAGGAGAAGGCCCTAAATCATCCAATGATCGTAGTAGAAAAATTGACTGTTAGAATCAAGATTCGTTAGTGGCAAGTAGGTGGCCTAAACTTACTCTTCATTTTTAGAGGTTTAGTTTTTCAAATTAGGTCCTTGGGACTCAGTAAGAGACCCTTGACCAATTTTACAGTTGAGTTGCACTATTTTTCTCTTGAAATGCGATCTGGCTTGTAGTAATCAAAGGGAAAACTACGATCTCGCAGTTCTAGGGCAGAAAAGTGTGAGTTGGGGCTGAAATTTGGGTTTGGTCTAATGGTTGGCTCAGGACCGGGGTTAGAAGGTTTATGGTGCAGTTGCTTGTTTATGAACTGACAAACATGATGATGTTGTATAGGTATGGAATATTTGAAGATCAACTCGCATGAGAGATATTTGGATGCCCTTCATGTCGAGATTCACGGGAATGAGGTGGTACAAGGAGTGCTTTCTCAGTATGGGGTGCTCAAGTTAGTTGAGAACCCCTTGATGAGGGAATGTGAGCCCTTGCTATCTAGGATAGTGAGCTACTGGGATCCCGACTAGGAGGCATTTATAGTGCAGGGGAACCATATCGAGCTTTCTATCCAGGACATCTATTTTTTGATTGGACTCCATCCACTAGGGGTGGTGGGAAACATACATCCTTTAATATTCCTAATTAGCTTTCAGCTAGTTGGAATATTAATTTTTACTTTTAATTAAAAGATAGGTGAATAAGTGGGTAGAGAGACCCATAAATATCTTTAGTAGGAATAAAACCACTTCTCATGTGAATGTGGATCATTTTATCAGCTGCAATAAAGCACATTGAGGTGTGAATAGGGGCTAAATCATGTGGAAAAGGTCAAATTTGACCAAATCAACAACGTTTTTATGGAGGTAGTGGAGGATTAATGGAGGAAAACGCAGTCATAGAGGAGAAGTGTATGCATGAGAGTAGCTTATTTAATGAGTGGGACCCAGGGTGAGGAATCTCACTAAGAATATAAGGAATAGGATGGCTTCCATAGAAGGCATTCATAATATTTATATTGTATTGGTCTTTTATGACTCTTTGCACACTTCAGTTGTTTAGCTAAGTCTGTTGTGTTGTTTATCACAAGGGTGTTTCCGAGAAGAAATCCCACCCTCATCCTCGGGGGGCTTCGAGTGCCTACTTAGGAGAGGTTCATTGAGCATCATTTCCACTATCTAGCTTTAGGCCAAGCTTCAGGCTTCATTCACAACACAGTCTCCTTTAGGATTTTGTTGTTTTGCAGGGTAGTAGCAGTGGAGGGTTGATAAACCCAATTTCTGAGCTTGTTTTGCAGTGGAGGGAGCAACTCTTCATCCGGGAGGCTATTAAGGAAGTTCTCAAAGCTTTATTCCACCATCCAGCATTAGGCCAAGTAGCAGCATTCACCCATAGCACATTCTCCTCCAGAAACTATGTTATTTTGCAGTGCAATTGTAGTGGGAGGTAAAGTTCCCAAGTTCTTGACCCTGTTTTCTAGTGAGGGGATTAACCCTTCATCCAGAAATTTTGTGAGGAGGGATATCAGCCATTGTCACATTATATCATCCACCTCCCACCAGTGTTCTAGTTTCAGATCATTATTCAGCCCTAGGGCCACATTTTTTATATTCTTCATTTTGAGTATTTCCAGAAACCCTTTCTTGATTGTCTTGGAATAGTGCTAGAAGGCCTAGATATTTTATCCCGACTTTTTCTAAGCACCCAATCAGCAGATCCATGTTTTTAAATTTACAGCAGTAGTCAAACCCAACAAAATCCATGTTGTCTTAGCCTCCAACATTCTTGTATAGCATATGTTCTTCATATTTTATGTACTGGGTCTCTATAGGTTTGTTTTGCCTAGCTTGAGTGTCTTTTTCCTCAAGATATTGTACACATTTTCTTCTATATTGTTTAATATGATGGCTATATGATCTACTTCCATTTTATGTGTTGATGTATCACTGCATGTTTTCCATTTTATGTCCAATATTCCTGTCTTTTCCATTTTGGAATATTACAGTGGTATCAGAGCATGATCTCCGGCTCAGATTGTGGGCAATATATATTATGACACAAGAATAAGAGATCCATAATGATGGAGGGAATGACTTTTCCCTCATTTCCTTTTAGGTCTATGAAGGACCTCTCCAAGGAGGTCAAAAAAATGAGAAGGGTGGCGTAGAAGGAGACCCCAAGAAGGTTTCAGGATGAGGAAGGCCCAAGCACTTCCTATCAATAGTAGAATAAACCGGTATTGCATAGAGCTCGAAGGCAATATACTATGTCCACTTTCTTGAAAGAGGAAGGTGAATGAAATGGAGATGGAGGAAACTTAGATCATGAGACTCTAAGTGATTATCCTGTAGAGTACAAATCTCAATCAAGGGCTTTCAAGGAGAATCTAACTCTCCATCAATTCATTCAGATCAAGGAAGAATGAAGACCCTACAACAGCATCACAAGAAAAAGACATAATAGATTCCTATTGTCTAAATTTGATGGGTCATACACAAGCACAGCAAGGGCTTGGAAGAAAAAGTTAGATGCATTCTTCTTGCTACATCCAATAACATAAAGAGAATTTGTTGAGATTGCGGTGCTGCACCTTGAGGGTGAAGCAAAGGATTGGTGGTTCAGCCATTTGAAACATGCAAGAGAAAATTATTATGCAAATTTTACTCAAAGGATGATCAAGAAGCATGATAGAAAAATACTAGAGGTAATACCCATTGAGACATCTCCCGACATTATTGAGAAAGCATATGAGGAGCATGTGGAATATGACAACGTTATCATTCCTGAAGAAGAGAAACTTCCACCACCAATAGCTGCAAGAGTACTTGCATCAGGAGAAGGAACACTTGCATGTTTTCTAGATGGTCTTGATCACTTGACATTGTTAGTCCCATGAATTATTCAGGAGATGCCTAAGAAAGAGGAGGCAGATACTAGCGTTGGTGCATTATTAGAGGAGCAACCATCACCATCACCAGTAATTGAGGAGTCATTACACTGGTAGGAGGAACCCTTGTAGCTATACAAGAAGTTCCCAAGTATCATGTTATCCAAGTTATGAAAACATTTCCACCCCATATTTTTTCGGCACATCAGATGGAGAGTTATGGGGACATGCCATCAGGGAAATTGCATGACCAAGGGTTAAATCACATTGCTGATTTGGAGTAGCAGACTATCACTACACAGAGGACCCTTGACTGGTTCAAGGAAGAGATGTATAGCCATCCTGGTTTCTTATTTTTGAGATGCACACAACACTTTGGGTTGGAGTGTAGAGTTTTTGAGGATAGGATGGGCATAATCCTAATTGATCCAATGGATAACTATGTGTTCAGCATTGTATATGACCCTAAGACAATAGATGCACCATCATGGAGATCAGCAGCACTATCACTGAGAAACAATGATGAGCCGGGGGCCCAACTATTATTGAAGCATTCTAATGACCATTCCACTTATGTAGCATTGGATAGGCAGATGGTTGATGAGAAACATCTTATGATCGATAAGATATCCCATTATTATGATAGATCTTTCTTGATGAGCACCTCACAGCTCAATGAGAAGCTTTTGCCTCCAATAGGTTCTGAACCTTATGGGTTCTACCAGGTCATTGATGAGTGGTATTCATATAGATATCTCCAGGAGGTTGCACTTCAACATATAAATGAGTTCAAAGATAGCCATCGGATTTGGGAGGATGGTATTCTCCATTAGGTGGATGCCAAATTAGAGCATGATGGGAGTCACCCATAGTTGGATGGATGGGTGAGGATGATGAGAAAGGGGTTTGTGAGCCCCTTGCATATCTATGACATGGGGTAGTAGGAGGCATGGCTGCGTTGGCTACTCTTGAGAGAGTTTAGTCATCACATGACATATCCTATGTCACAGGGTGTGTTATGGTTTGGGACATTGCATGGCACTCATATGATATGGAAGCAGAGATTTTGGTTCTATGGGACATTCTACAAGTCAATCATCATGATGTTACTCCATGACTTGTATGATGATGAGATGAGGAGGCAGCAAGAGTCATTTTTTCTTTGGTTACTCTTAAGAGAGTATGGTTTGACTTTCTCCCATACCTTGCATGATGTTTCAGGAGTAGATGGTGGCACAATCATGGTACAAAGGGGATACTCCATGGCCATTAAGGATCAGAAGGTACTTCCACATGGGAATGAGTTTCCATATATAATAGAGGGTTGTTAGCATTCATACATGCTTTGGCCAAATTTGGGGAGTTGTGGATGGGCAAAGGCCTTGACGTCCAAAAACTTAATCTTTTTCCAAGTAGAAGCAGTTGCAAGGGAGGCAGCAACAATGGGATAGCAGCATTCTGGCATGTGACTTTGGAATTGGGCATGTCAAATAGGGGAGATATGAGATGACAGGTGCCTTATCACAAAGGCCAACAACATTGTCACTTGGGTGTACAGATCCATATTGGGAGTCTCAGCCATTGATGGAGTTTTCCAAGGATCACTTCACATATGAGGCACTTGATGGGAAAGTAGAATATGATAGGTATAGAGTGGTGGATGGAGTCATCTACTACCAAGGTAGGATATTCTTGACTAGGAATTACAAGCTCAATAAGAAGGCTCTACATACAGGACATGATTCATTCCTTTCCAGTCACCAAGGTCTCATGGAGATATATCAGACCATTATGGAGAGATTCTCATGGGAGGGCTCGTCCATGGACCTCATCACTAGCTTACTCACAGTAAATGGTAAGACTTGTGTCTTTGTACTTATTGATCATCTAACAAAGTATTTTCATTCTATTGCCATTTATATACAATGTATTGCTCCACAAGAGGAAAAGCCTCTCTTTCGACTTCATGGTCTTTTTAAGACCTACATTAGTGATGGAGATAACCATTTATTATATGGATTTGGGCAAGTATTTTTCTAATCTAGGTATTCTCAGTTGACACGTAATCTCATTTACTACCTCCAAGTAGATGAGAAAATATACACAACTAGCAAGTGGTTGGGAGACAACTTGCCACATTATGTTTAGGGGTAGCAAGTAGAAAAATTACGTTATTTCCACTTGGGGAACTATTGTCACCATCCAAAATTTCATATGAAACTGAATATATTTCTCATTTCGATTCAATATTGTGATGATGTCCTATTCACTATATGTAGGATGGCTTGGGAAAGTAAGGTTCATAGAACCAAAGGGTGGATCCTTGAGAGTCCAGTTACCTTTTGGCCTCTTGAGGGCAGCATTATTACAACCCAAAATCAAGAAATAACTTTGTACATATCATAAATGGAGAGAGAGACATCGTGGGATGGAAAATTTGGTCTATCATGTTCAGCCATACAACCCATCTACATTGCAGGAGCAAGAGATGGAGTTTTTCTATGAGCTACCATTTTGGAGGGCGATCCATTTTGTTTGGAAGATAGCCCAAGGATTGGGGCTTCTCATGAGGGTTGAGGACCCCAATATTTTTCAGATACCATACCTCAAGAAGTCCTCTAGACAGCATGTAGTTTCCTCCATGGATATCCCACTTCTTCATGACGAGAGCCATTTGGGGTTATCACCAAAGGTTGACTTGTACACTTGGGAGGAGTAACTAGGGGACAGATTGATTGAAGAGAATATTGTTCAATGGAGGAGCTTATCAGATGAGGATGCTACAGTAGGAGGAGAGGAGGCTTTACAGTGTCTATCCTTGTAGTTGCTTGAGGAAAAGAAACATGTGGGAGGGAGGACTGTACTATTCCTAATCAGCTTTCATCTAGTTGGAATATGAATTTTTTCTTTTGATTAAAAGATAGGTGAATAAGTGGGTAGAGAGACCCATAAATATATTTAATAGGAATAAAAACACTTCTCATGTCAATGTGGATCATTGTATTAGTTGAAATAAATCACCTTGAGGTGTGAATAGGGGCTAAAGCATGTGGACAGGGTCAAAGTTGACCAAATAAACAATGTTGTTGTGGAGGTAGTGGAGGATTAACGGAGGACAACGTAGTCATAGAGGAGGAGTGTATGCATGAGATTAGATTCTTTAATGAGTGGGACCGAGGGTGAGGAAGCTCACTAAGAATATAAGGAAGAGGATGGCAGCTATAGAGGGCATTTAGAATATTGATATTGTATTGGTCTTTTATGACTCTTTACATGCTTCAGCTATTTAGCTAAGTCTTTTTTGTTGTTTAGCACAAGGATGTTTCTGAGCGGAAATCCCACCCTCATCCTCAGGGGACTTCGAGTGTGTACTCAGGAGAGGTTCATTGAGCATAATTTCCACTATTTGGCTTTAGGCCATGCTTTAGCCTTCATTCACAGTGTAGTCTCTGTTAGTCATCAATATTTTTCACCTGTTGATGATGACTAGTTTTTAAAGCCAAGTTTTCTAGCAGCCGATCTCCATTTTGTCAAATTTGTCAGCTAGAAAAAACCCCTAAACATTTTTCCCTCCTACCTTTTCAATCAGCCTATGATGAGAAAAAAACCTAATTTTCAAGCCCTATCTAGTCTCAGTCATACAAAGTTGTCCATCAGCTCCAAAGAGAATACTCCAAATATGTCAAAAGTCTCCCCTAAGTTAGGTAGTGGCGCTTTAGGCGATCTTCCCTTGGAAAAATATCCTAAGCCAAAAGAACCTCTATCTAAAACCAACCGGTCATTGATCTGAAAATGGAATGTACTTGTTTGAGGGTGCAAGGTATCCATTTCCCATAATTTCAAATTGAGCTATACACTCCAAGTGACCTCTGAAAATGTGAAAACAAACTATTTCCCATACAGAGATGGACTGTAGGGGCATTCACTGGACATGTCACCTATAAAGAGAGGATGAGTTCCAGAGGCTACCTAGCCCTCTACAGACTCTGCCTAAGGAAATAATATGTAAACACTTAGAAGTCTTTGACATTCACATACTTGAAATTTGATGTCTTGCGGAATAAGACAAATAACTTTCTGCAGCTGAGTAGATGATTATGTGTATATGAAAGTTATGTATATTTGCTGTTTAACAATTTATATCAGTTTTGTTTAGCATATCATCTTCAGCAAACAAAGACATCAAAATGATAAGCAGTTCACCCCCTTCTCTGGGCTACATCTGCTGGACCAAGCCTCTCAAACTAGGCTTGTCCTCTTGTATTAAAAATGCTACAAAGGCTAATACAAGAATAAGAATGTCTCGAAAGACAGATCTGACTGTAAATACAAAATCAGAAGATAGGAATTAGCTGAACATGCTCTTTCCCAAACACTAAACAGTGAAATTTGTACCTGCTACAGTACTTTTCCCCAATTGTCCTTGGTGGCCCTTTAGACTTGCAGGGAGAATTTCGAGGTGAAGATGACCTCAATTGGTTCTGAAACCTCTGCCATTCAACTCAGAAGGTCGAAAATATCAGAAACAGACTTTTGAATCACCAAAAATGGAAGAACATAGTCCCCAAACAACTCCAACACTGAAATGGCCCTGGTGGCCCTGAAAGCTTCCCTGAAGCTAAACAGTGAGAAGAATTCCTCAAAAGGAAAAACGAGCTGTAGAAATGGATTCATACTGCTGAAAAACTTCAGGAATGACCTTCGTTCCACATAAACTGGCTGCACAATTCCCAATGCAGCTCCCACTCTGATTTGGCCCTAGTGGCTCCCGGAACTTCCACGAAGAAAAATCACCTGCAAACGACCTCAGATGACTGTGAAACCTGTGCCAATGGCTTCAGAAGGTCGAAGAGACCCGAAATCAAAAAAAATTTCGTCCTCAAAGGCCTTCCCAATCAAAAGTTATGGCACATTCAGTGAACTGCCTCTTCTCCTTAGGAAACTCCACTAAATGTGGAAAAATGTTGGATAAGAGCGCCAAAATAGCAAATGCCGCCAAAAGTGGGCGGAGCTGCCAAGTTAACGGGCGGTTAACTGTTTGGTAATTAAAGTTTAGTGGTTGCGTTCATATGTGGCATTTGTTATAACGGTCGTATTAATAACAATCGTTATACAATATAACAAACCCACTTTATATATAACAAACCATATTAATATAACCATAGTTTATTCCGCCGTTTTGAACGAGCGCGCCAAGCCGTTGGTTTCCGCCGCGGTTTTGTGGGAAGGGTCGTATGCAATGGGGGCTGGCCCTTAGGGGCTGGCCCCCTTCGGGCCCCGCCCAATCCAACTACTCCATTTAAATAAAATTCATTCCCCACCATATTCAACGAACAATACACATAGCCCGTTGGTTAAGACTTTGTGTTGACATCAGTGAGGTCGGAGGTTCGATACGTCGGGCCATAACCAAAATTTTTATTCCATTCCATTCGGCCTTGGGGCCACGTGGCGGCCTCCGGGCTAGCCACGTGGCACCCGTTGATTGGCTGCCCTCCGAATATTCCCTGGAATATTCTGTGGAATATTCCACGGAATATTCCCAGAATATTCTGTGGAATATTTTTTTTTTAATAAAAATTTTCCAAAGTCCAATTTGCCCTTTTTTAATGGAAATTGAGAAAACTTTGAAGCTGAATAACTTCTTCATACGGAGACCATTTTTCGAACCGTTCGTGGCGCCGGAATCAGGAAGACGAGCACTATCCGGTCGTTCAGGTTCCAACCAGTTCTGAGCACTTTCATTTTTGACCATTTTACGACACCTGGTCCTGAGCTCCTGATCAGTCATAGCTAACCTTCCTATTCTGCAAATAAAGCTTGATGCACCCTTAAGTCGCACCACTAAAGAGTCTTGATGTCTCAGCAGTATATATGCCAAAAGCCAAAATGATATTAGGTGGATTTACAGTTTTTCAATGTATTTTTCAAAAGAAGAAGTGTACCAGTGTTCCAGAAGACATTATTAAACTTGACATGAGAAGACAGCTTCTTCTCATGTTGTTTTGAGCCTGGGATGCAGGTACTAGTCAGAAAGGTAATTCAATGAACTCCTGCAAACACAGCCAAAAAGGTTAGTGACTAATGACTACCAAATAATACTCTGCAGATACAGGACATGTTTCTTCTAATGTCTAAATATGTATAAAGGTATTTTAACAACAGTATTACATATCTCAGAGAATGCCCCTCATGGTATATTGTCAATTTGTCACTTTTATTTACTTAACTGTGAATAGGCACTACAAGGAAAGATGACATAGTTTGACAAAGGGATGAAATAGCATGACTGTGTAAAACCTCCTCCAAACATGAGAAGAGGGTTGGTGACTGTGAAAACCTCCTCCAAACATGAGCAGAGGGTTGGTGACTATGAAAACCTCCTCCAAATATGAGCAGATGGTTAGGTCATTGGTTGAAGGCCTCCTTCATTTAACAAGCAAACGGTCAAGAACAGAGGTATGGCCTCATTTAAAGGGCACAAAGCTAACAATGCTGAAAACTGCCTAAAAACTTGTTTTAACACCTTTTCCTCCAATAGATGAAACCACTAACATAGTAGTGGTGTTTCAAAGATTTATTATATGTTTTCACTATCTTAAAGGCAGAGTTTGAGTGCAGTGGTAAACAATTGGATGATTATGAGTGGAAAAATGTTGTTAAGTAGATGGCCAAGCATTGATATTATGGTATTCAAAGAGGTTTTTTTTTTATTCTATCAAAGATCTCCTTCAAAGGAAATCTGAAGCTAAAGTAAACCAAATTTGGACAGGCTCATCAAATGTGAGGAAAGGAGGTATGACAAAATGTCTCAAATTCAAAACAATTTTCAAAGAATCAAGCCATATCACTATCCCAGACAAAGACCTCTTATGGACATATGAACAAACCTTGTTGTGGTATGTAATTACATTAAGAGTTTGCAAAGACTTTTCTCCTTGATCAATAGGCATGGACCAAGCCATTGGTAAGTTCAAACTAGGGTTTTACCCACAGTACAAAAGAAATTTCATTGTAAGGGTGCATCTATAGTCCCTGATGTGACTTTGTGTAGTTTTCCTTTAAAAGACAAAGTTTCACCTTAATAAGAAATAGTGAAAGGAGTTTTTGTTTCTTGAAGAAGCCTTTTTACTTCAACAAAAGTCATGACTTTGGTGTCATTCAAAAGCAGCCTCCACAGCATTTAAAATTTAAATATGGGTCTATGTAGTGTTTTAAAGGAGATTTGTGTTTCATTATGACCGAAAAGCCTTTTCAAAAGGAATCCAAAACCCTCAAAAAGTAATTTCAAAATGTTGTTGACTTTCTTTCATATAAAAGGTGGAGATACCGTTGGCAAAGTATCATTTTTCAAATTCCAAACGCATACAACGTTCCCCTAAGCTGCCCACTAGAGAAACGAGGAACTTCGAGAAAATTTCAGAGTTTTCAAGGAATCAAGCCTGTGCAGCGTGCCTGGAAAAGCACGCGGTGCACCTGTGAGTGAAAGTACATTGGATTTACATTGCTATGCAGCGTGCCTGTAGCGACGCACGGCATGCCTGTAGCGTCGTTCACCCACCGCCCAAGGCCGACCCAACTACGCAACGCTCTTCTTTGTGAATGTGCTGCTCACCCAAACACCTTCAAAAAACTCTGTGGAGCTCCTCCAATCAATCAAATAGGGTCCAAAGCCATCTTCAAGGTATTTTCCATTACCCCTTGGTGCATTTGAAATTCTAAGGGGGGTATTGATACCGTGTTTTTCCAAGACAAAAATAGTGATTGGAGAGTGGAGTTTTTGGTAAAAAATCAAGGTTTTTTATTGCTATGGTTGCCAAAGATTGTTACAGTAATAGGTAGGGTGTGTTTTTATCAGTTTAAAGGGCCTTAAATGCCTTGAAGAACGGTGAAAACCATACACAAATTACAAGATAGATAAGCAGATTTGTAGAGGTTTCGAGTTTCTGTAAGGTGTCCTAATAGTGGTAAAACAAAAGCAACCCCTGTCTGCAAAATCAAAGGTGAAAACAATGTTTATAAGGTGAAAGCTTGTCATTTTAAGGTATCCTCTCTGTATGGTGAAACAGTGAAACCTTCTGCAGCCTCCATAGTTCCAAAAACCAGAGTATGTTGTGAAGGTCTTTTAAATTAGTTGGAGGGTGTTTTGTTTCACTTTATGAAGAACAGTGAACAACAAAAGAAAGGTGTTTGGAGGAAAAAGTGTTTTTGTCAAAAAACAAGATGTTCTTTCTTCACCAATAAACCACAAACCCATCTTTTCAGAGTTATTTGCCCAAGCATAGTGATAAGTTGATTTTGTTTCATTTTACAAATACTTGTTGTTTGGCATAAAAGATGACAAAACTGTGACTTATAAGGAGGACAGGGTGTGTTGTTAAGAAACCATTTCAAGGACCATTTGAGACAGCTTGTTTTTGCAAAGAGTATCCAAAACAAAATGCCTCCCAGGCAGGACAGCAAAAGTGGCCTTCATAGGAGGTTTGAACCTATTTCAACTGAAGAGGTAAATTCTCATCCATCAGTCCTATTTAACTTTCATGAGGTTGGATGTCTAGAGTTTTGTCAAAGGGTGCAGGAGGTGAAAATCTATTCCGCCTTGACACATCTCTGTGCTTTGAGATTTCAAGAGAAACACTTTCAGCTGGCAGGCTTGGATTTCAAGTTTTCTCCTAGATCCATTTCCAAGGCCACCAAAATCCCTTATGTCAGAGAGAAGTGGTTTAAACAGAGCCACCTAGACTCAGAATAGTACAAACCCTTTTTAAAGCCTAAGCATAGAGATACATGTCCATCCATTTTTCTTTTCTCATATTTGTTGACAAGTTATTCTCCCCTCATGAAGATAATCATGAAATATTTCACATGCGAGGGAAGATTTTCCCGGGTCTATGCTTACCTTGTCTGGTTGCTCATGCATTTCACAAGAGCCAAATTTTTAAATCTCCCCTTATTCCTCCATAGAAGTATTGAAAAAATGGCCTCCACTATTCAGAAAAAACCTCCTTCTCAGCAGTCAGCTTGCCTCTTCCATCATTCCCTCATCAAGGTTGTCATTCCTCATCAGCTTGAGAAGAAGGAAATCTCTTGTGAAACTTTCATTGCACATCCAGATTTCGCCACTGTTCCTTCATTCCATGCATCTCCTTCACCTTCTTCAAGCAAGCCCATTCCCAAGAAGCTCAAATTTCCCGTAATTGAACAAGAGGAAGAGCATGATGACGATGAAGGTCAACAAGGGGAAGAAGAACATGATGAACAAAAACATGATGAAGAGGAGGAACAACATCATGATGAAGAGGAGGAACAACATGATGAGGAAGGGCAGCATGATGAAGATGAAAAACAACATGATGATGAAGAACAACAACATGAAGAAGGGTAGCAAAGTGAAAAAAATCACAGTGAGGAAGGGCAGCATGATGAAGAAGAGGAACAGCATGATGAAGAAGGGTAGCAAAGTGAAGAGCATCACAGTGATAATATGTAGCACAGTGATTAAGAGCAGTGCCATGAACAAACTCAAAACAGTGAGGAGGGAAATGATGAAGAAATTGAGCATTTTTATGAGGATATTGGTAGCCCTCACAGCAACAAAAAAGATGAAGATGAAGCCCAAAACATTGAAGAGATAGAACCTCAAAGTCCTAGAGAAAGCAAAGGCAAGAGTAAAGAGGGCAGCCCTCAAAATAACATGCAAGAGGAAAGTCAAAGAATTCATGAATAAACTCAAAAAAGTGGCAAGGATGATGAGGAAAGTAACAAGGGCAAAGATCCATTAGAGCATGTGCTACCTACCTCTCCTAGGAAAGGGGCCATGCTTTCTTCTCCAAAAGTGGCCAAGCCCCAGACATCAAGGAAAAGGGTGCCTAAAACTATAACTCCAAATGTTACTAGAGCCCTCCAAAGCAAGGGGAAATTTCCCAAGCAGCCCATTGTCGAATTACCCAAGAGGAGGAAGACCAAGAAGGCTACCCAAAGCAAAGGAAAGGAGAAAGAAGAAAGCAACCTTGAAAAGGAAAGGGATTTTGACATAATTCAAATCCAAAGTGATGATAGTGACAATGAGGCCCAAATCCTAGAAACTCTCTTGATCAATAGAGAAAAGAAAATTGATGCTTTGAGGGAAGATCTAGAGAGGGCTAGAAACTTCAATCAAATTTTGCAAATACAAAATAAACAGATAAGTGTCCACATGGCGGTATATGAGAAACGGGCCATCAAATATAAAAAGGAGGCCTCCAAGGTGCAAGTTAAATTGGAAGAACTCATGGGTGAATTCAATGATAGCAAAGATGAAGATCAGCCCAGGAGAAAGAGGCCAAGAACCTTGGGACTCAGAAAAGCCCTTGAGAAACAAAAGGAGGAAGAAGCTACCCTTCTCCAATTTTTTCCTCTCTCTACTTTGTTCGCCCAAGAGATAGAGAACAATCGAGAAGCATGGCTTGAGAGGGTGAATGTTCATTTGGAAAAGAAGTTGGAGAAGGCCAATAGAGATTTGGACCTTCAAAGGAGGATGACCGGGCACTATAAGAAGCTCAATCAGTTCGCCCGATGGAAATTGAAGGCCACACAGGAAAAAATCAAGGAAGCTCAAAGCTCTAAATTTTGGCCTCAACTTCATAGCATGTTTCTGAAAACCCTTGAGGGTCATGCTCACCAAAATTGGGCGAAATTCAACAAGTTTTGGTTTTTTATCATTTTTGGACTTTTGGTTAAAAATCATGGGCATCGCCATTTCTGTTTGGAACATCCTCAAAGGATGAAAATGGTATCATTGGGTGCCATAATTTTAGGGCCATCTACTCAGTGATTTTAAGATCAATTGAAGATGATTTTCTCCCCCGGAATGGCGAAAAACACTCACTTTTTCCACACTCTGCCCCGTTTATCAGCAAGGTCTATTTTTTGGGTTTTTACACACAGTTCAGTTTTTGAAACACTTCCAGTGACCAGTTTGGAGGAAACTAAGCATTTTCAGAAAATAGACATTTAGATATTTCCAACGAGCCATCATGGGCCTCTTTTTGACATGGGAAGGCATCCAAAAGCTGCCCGCAAGAGAGAGGACTTTCTGCTGATATATTTCTTAAGTATTTTTGAGAAAAATACACTTTTTTGAAGTGGCTTTTCCTAATGTGCGTTTAGCTATTTTTGGGGATAGTTATTTATGAAAAGTCAATATATTTTCCTTTTTTAGAATTTTTGAGATATTTTATTAGATATTTTGTGCCTTGGGATTTGCAAAGCCTCAAGGACAAAATCAAATATTTTTGATGGGCCAATGAGATTGCAAGTTGCACTAGGAGGTTTTCCCTCATATTGGCCTATATATTCCAGGAGACTTCATTGTAAATAAGGCTGAACTTGATGAATAGAAGCAATATATGGTTATACAAGCTTGGAAGAAACACTTGTATCATGCATTGGATAGTTTCTTGGATGTTTTTGGATGATGAAGGAGGTCTGTTGTTGGATTCCTTGACTTGGTAAAATGGTATAGTGTCCCTCTCTGTTATGCTTCTTAGTTTTTATTCATAATTCCATGTTATTGCTTGCTATAAGACAATAGAGAATAGATTTGAGACATTCCCTTGGAGGAACCTCAAATTTCCTATTTCTTTATAGCTTATATGTTTTCTTCCTTCTTAGTCATATCAAAGAATCCTTGATTGCTCTTTGATAACTGAAGAAATTGTTTGCTTGTTTCATTTATGGTTTTATGCATGATAAGTATGATTTACGGTATTCACTGCTTACTCATGGCTAATCATAGCTCCACCTCTAAAACCTTTCTTTGATTTTTTTATTGTCATTTGTTGAACCAAGGAGGTCTTGTACTGATCTTGCCCTTTGCCTAAAACTATGCAATCTTGCTTCAAAGTGCCCAATAGCTTGAAATAATATGCTTAGGTGTTTCCTCATAGTGATTTGAGTTGTTTGTTTGTCTTAAATGTATTTCCCCAAAGTCTGATAACAATTTCCTAAAGTTAGAGAGTCATATATCTCTATGTATTGCTTGAATGTTTATTTCTATGCATGGATTAGTTTATAATTACATTTGTCATGATTAATGGTTAGCCCTACCATGTTTATGTTAGCTATTGAACTATTTATGTTTGAATTCCTTTGTTCTTCACAAATTTAGTGTCCATCCCGCTCCATTTTACCCAAAGATCCATTTTACCTCGAATCAAATCGGCCCTTCAACAACCTTGTATCACCATCTGAAGCTTTCTTGACCTTTTCGACCCCATAGCCCAGTTGATCTGACATATTTTTACCTATATTTGTCTTTGATCAGTTCCTCCATCACAAACCTAAAAGAAAAACCAAAAACCTACTTCATAACTAGCCTAAAATCGGAAACACAAGAAGCAAACACACAGATATCCCTTACACAAATAGAGAGAGCCCTCTCTGAGTCCAGGAAGGCTAGGTCCTTGGGCTCCAAAGATTGGTTTGATGTTACACTGTCATTTGGCTTGTCAATCAGCCAAATCACGGGACACTAATAGTCTCCTTCAGGATTTTTTTGTTTTGTAGGGTAGCAGTAGTGGAGTATTGATAGACCTAATTTCTGAGCTTGTTTTCCAGTGGAAGGAGAAGCCCTTCATCCGAGAGGATAGTAAGGAAGTTTTCAAAGCTTTATTCCACAATTCGGAATCAGGCCAAGTAGCAACATTCACCCACAATGCAATCACCTCCAGAAACTGCGTTATTTTGTAGTGTAGTTGCAGTGGGAGGTCAAGTTCCCAATTTATTGACCCTGTTTTCTAATGAGGGGATCAACCCTTCACCGGAAATTTTTGTGAGGTGGGATATCAGCCATTGTCACACCATATCAACCAATTCCCACCAGTGTTCCAGTTATAGAGCATTATTCATCCCTAGTGCCACATTTTGTATATTATTCATTTTGAGTATTTCCGGTAACCCTTTCTGGGTTGTCTTGGAATAGTGCTAGAAGGCCTAAATCTTTGATCTCGACATTTTCTAAGCACTCGATCAGAAGATCCATGCGTTTAAATTTATAGTAGCAGTCAAACCTAGAAAAAATTACACTGTCTTAGCCTTTGACGTTCTTGTATAGCAATTTTTCTTCATATTTTATGTACTGGGTCTCTAGAGGCTCAGTTTTCCTAGCTTGAGTGTCTTTTTCCTCAAGATCTTGTACACATTTTATTCTATATTTTTTAATATGATGGCTATATTATCTGCTTCCATTTTATGTGTTGATTTATCACTACAATTTTTCCAGTTTATGTTCAATATTTCTGTCTTTTCCATTTTGGAATATTACACATCAGGTGTTGCCTCGTGGGAGGAAAATTCCAGAGTTCATGTAGCGTCATTGTAGACCAGATGCTCGTGATAAGGGCACACCATTTCAATCAGTGATCTAGAGTGGCTAGAGACACAGGCTATCATCACAGTGGTACTGCGGATCTTGGGAAACTAGGTGTTCCATCACATCACTGGGGGGAAGGTAATGTTGGTAGAGAGTGTTTTGAGTGGGACCTACTATGGGTGGGCCCAAATGATGTTTTTTTTATGAAATGATAGTTCTCGCTATGCAGGCGATATGTGAACTATTATTTTTCTTTTGATATGGTATTGTGCTCATTCTTCTTTGAGAATATCCCCATGATTCAACTTTATGTGCAAATCTAGGATGGGGGCCCATAGGATCCTAGGATGCACCGCTAGGCAAAGTTGTTGTAGAGAGGAGGAGGGGGAGTCAGATGGGTGTTCCAACATGAGTTTCTTGCACATTGGGATCATATTCCACTATACATAGACAATTATCCATATAGTGGTATGAAATATTAGGGGGATCCTGACTTGCCACTTCCACCCAATCGAGCATGGGGACCAGATGGTAAGTGAAAGTTGTTATATATTATGGTGAATTTAGACTGGTTAGAATATGTATGTGGTATTTATTCGTAACTTTTGTTATGCAGATATAGCAATAGTCAAGCTGGTAGGATATGTAGGATGTGGCAGAACGCAAGGGGCTACAGAACCGAGTGGATCGAAATCATAATAGAGACCTAATTGTGAGGCTCTGTTGGAGGACCTCCACTGTAGGTTTGATGTACTATTGACCAAAGTGGCAAAGCACAGTTGGAATGATTTATAGGATTTTTATACAGATGAGTGTACTGGTGTTCCCTCGGAGTGGCAAGGCATCACGTGATGCATAGCTATGGTCAGGAAGGCAGTTCAGGACCTACAGGCTAGTGGATAAGAGCCATTGGCCTGAGATTATCCACATAGTGACTAGGGATAGGAGCATGTGTGGCACCCTTTTTGTTTCTTGTAACATGCTATGGGCATGTCGGATGTATTTAGAGTAGTGAACTCAAAACACTAATAATTTTTTTTATGATACATAATATGGATATGGATCTTTTATATGATGATTGTGGTTCGCTAATTTATTTTTATGGTTGTCTTGTGTTAAATGCCAATCTAGAATGTTATTTGCAATGGTATCTATAAAGTGATTTTGGGCTCTAGGAACAAGACTGAATGTAATGGATTCAAATTCACGTGCTAAAATATTCACTCGTAGATACTTTCTAAATAGGATATGGTTATGCACACGATAAATGCCATTCAATTGCATGACAAGCAACAAGGAACCTAAAAAAATATGAAGATGAAGGATGCGATCGTCAAGGGCATCGACTAACAAAACCATCATTGCATCATATTAAACATGGTTATTATGGCAGATCCAATACATACTTTGTTGGAGTGAACTAATGAATTCAAGGGGATAAAAATGGCCCAAGATGCCAAGGTTAGATTCCAGGAGAATCGACTTGCACCATCAGCGTGGCCGATATATGGTGTGGATGATGGATCCATCTGAAAGGAGACAAAATAAAACAAATGAGATGATGGTCGACAATGAAAGATACCTAAATGTATGATAGAAATAAATACATGCATTTCAATGGGAGATGTTATGGGTAAAAATTATTGAGGTAGATTTCATTGTGAGGGTTAGAAAGGAGTTGGCCTTCAAAATCCTATAGAAGGTATGCCCCCTTGCCCAAGTCCTTAATAATGATGCAAGTTCCGAGCCATAATGAGTCAAAATTATCGCGACCAAGGACATCATGAGCCTGGTCATACACTATAACAAGATCACTTCATGGAAGGTACGAGGCTGTAATTTCCGGTCATACTAAGTTTTTGTGCACCTCTTGGCTACTTCAATGGTTTCCAGTGCAACACGATGGTCTTTGGAAGAACGCTCAAGCATGATAAGCCTTTGTTCTAAAGTTTGGGTGCTGGGGAGAAATTCGAAGGCTAGGTGAAGGGAGGGGATTTCACACTTGATCGGTAATACTTCCTCCTCGCCTAAAACAAGGTGGAAAGGAGTACCCGGTGTCAGTTTTAACATAAGTTCTATAG